>CAKAKR010057639.1:0-10155 GCA_916700685.1 Adelosebastes latens | reverse complement strand
TTCACAAGACACGGGAAACCTCTGTTGGTCTGGAGGAGCTGCAGCATTTATTTCTGCACAAACGTCCACTGTACATTCACTAGATATTCTCAGAGCTACGAACTCTTCTGCAGTGTGGAGTGTGCGCGCATGCACGTGAGAGTGTAGCAAAATAGCGAGAACGAGCGCGGTGTGTGAGTGAAGGCAGGCAGAGGAGCAGAGTACAGCAGAGACTCCGGTCCTGGAGACCAAAGCTACGGTCTCCCTCGCGTCCTCCGATCGCGGCCAACACTGTTTAACAGACGGGCTTCACTAGATAGAACTTTGCGGTTTTGGTGCTTCCGTGTAGTTTGTGTTGGAGTCTTGTCTGAACAGCGTAGCCATACGCGAACGTACATGGGACACCGACTCGGATTGATTTATACGTGTAAGAAGTTACAAACAGTCCCTTTAAGATAAAAGATGTTTTTTTACTAAACCTAACCAAGTAGTTTTGTTGTTTTTTTTGTTTTGTTTTGTTTCAATTTACAACGTTCTTTAAAACTGTCTAAAACTGCAACCGTAATCCAGGGAGTTGTTTGATCCGTCCAACAACCACCCCGACCTGCTCCCTACGCAGACTTCAGCAGACTATGATTAGAAACATATTTATATGTGAAAAACAACTCCGGAAGAAAATACGTTTCCCTCATTGACGAAGCAGTGTTGTTGTATGGGAACATAACTTTTTAGGAGACCAGGCTGCATTCCTCACAGAGCCCATAATGTGGCTGCAGGACAAGAAGAAATCCTGTTATCGTGAACAAAATGGCAAACTAGTTTCATAAACATAGCCAGGGACACATTCTACCACAATGTGGATGACCTATATCCACATTATTTGAGTTATTTTTATGAATATGCATTTATGGAAGTGTGAATTCATCTCACCGAACATTTTCTGCAGGCTTTCCGGTGTCAGCGTCAGTGGCTGCGAAGACTGCGATCACCTTCATTAATGGATTTTCCTCCGGGTTCTCCGACACAGAGACGGGCTTCACCGAGGGTTTGAAGGAGACCCCCTCGGGCTCATTCAGCACCGCGATGTTCACCGGGTAAAGTTTGCCCTTTTTTGGCCTCTTTTTCCCTGACTGGCTTGTAGCTGAGCCACTAGCTCCGGTTGGACCTCCTCCTCCTCCTCCTCCTCCTTTACCCCTTCCTCCACCTCCTCCTTCTCCTCCTCCTCCTCCTCCTCCTCCTCCACCACCTTCACCCCCTCCTCCTCCTCCTCCTTGACCCTCGCCATCACCGCCTCCATCCCCCACAGCTGGAGCAACATTGGATACTACCACTCCCAGCTTGATATCAGGATTTTCCTCAAAATCAACAGGCTGCAAGGAGAAACAGATTGGACAGATTTCTTGACATGTTTAGTCATTAAAAGACAAAACTAAGTTGATTATTATACTAGGCCTAAAAGTCACGTTGGACTATTATGATTGTGGTGAAAAATATGTTGTCTATTAGTTAGCCAATTGCCAATATGTGACCATTGAATGACAATGCTGTTGGATTACTTCAAATGAAGGAAAGACTGTCAGGTGAAAAATACACTGATCAGCCATAACATTAAGACCACTGACAGGTGAAGTGAATAACATGGATTATCTCGTTACCATGGCACCTGGCAGTGGGGGAGGTATATTAGACAGCAAGTGAACATTTTGAACTTTGAAGTTTGTGTTGGAAGCAGAAAAAATAGGCCAGCGTAAGGATGTGAGCGACTTTGACAAGGGCCAGATTGTGATGTCTAGACGACTGGGTCAGAGCATCTCCAGAACTGCAGCTCTTGTGGGATGTTCCCGGTCTGCAGTGGTCAGGATCTACCAAAAGTGGTCCAAGGAAGGAAAACTGGTGAACCGGCGACGGGGTCAGACCCGAGGCTCATTGATGCACGTGGGGAGCGAAGGCTGGCCCGTGTTGTCCGATCCAACAGAAGAGCTACTGGAGCTCAAACTGCTGAAAAAGTGAATGCTGGTTCCGATAGAAAGGTGTCAGAACACACACTTTGTTGCGTATGGGGCTGCGTAGCCGCAGACCGTTCAGGGTGCCCATGCAGATTCATGTACACCGCCAAAAGCGCCTACAATGGGCACGTTGTGAGCATCAGAACTGGACCACAGAGCAATGGAAGAAGGTGGCCCGGTCTGATGAATCACATTTTCTTTTACATCATGTGGATGGCGACGAGTTGGAGGTGTCAACTCAGCCTCCAAATTCTCCAGGTCTCAATCCAATGGAGCATCTGTGGGATGTGCTGGACGAACAAGTCCGATCCACGGAGGCCCCACCTCGCAACTTATACAGGACTTAAAGGATCTGCTACTGACGGCTTGGTGCCAGATACCACAGCAGACCTTCAGAGGTCTAGTGGAGTCCATGCCTCGACGGGTCAGGGCTGTTTTGGCGGCAAAAGGGGGACCTACTCAACATTAGGCAGGTGGTCATAATGTTATGGCTGTCGGTGTATGTTCTTAACTAAAGACTGATATCAGTCAGTGAACCCACGTATTCATCAAAATCTACACCAACAGATTATGAAGTAAGTTGTTCAAAATTTCCCTCATTGGTTTTAAAAGGAAAGAAGTGTTTTGACAAAGATAGACACAGAGGAACATTTTGGTAAAAACAATTAAGAGATTTCTGGTGCAAAATACCCCTTGGGGCATCTCCCCCCAATCATATATTTTTCTATGTAGTCTGATTTCTGTTGAAGACACAAATTCCTCTGAAAAACTAAGACATTATTTCATGTGTCAATATAAGAAGGAAATGAACTTGTGTCTGATTTATTATCTGATAATGCTACCCGCTAATTTGTTCAGAGCAGAATGTAACTTCCAATCACAATCAGCATTCAGATCAAACATGGTTAGTGAAGAATAAAGCGTTATTTAGTCACAGACGTCTCTTTAAAATGTAGAAATGGTGACAGAATACAAAAAATATGTGTACCTTTTCAAGCATCAGAACACCTTCGTTGGTTTTGGGATCTGTTTTTATGCTGAATATCCCGTCTTCGTTTCCAGCGACGATATCAAAATCAGCCAGCCAGTTGTCAGTTTTCTCCTCATCGTCGTCCAGCACTTTGAACCTCATGACCTCCACGTGGGCTGTGTTCTCCACAATGCTAGCTGTGTACTGCACAAGACATAGTATTCATTTTACCATCATCACTGAATAGTTTGAAGAAATGACTATTCGCTTCTCGATCGATATAACTCTCGTGTCTATCTGTTCGATATGAAGCTACAGTTAGCTTAACTTAGAACAAAGACTGGAAACAGGGCCAAACAGCTAGCATGGCCCTGCAGCACCTCTTAAGCTCACAGTTTACCACCTTATATTACTAATTTGTAAAAATAGTTGCCTGGCAACCTGCGAGACGCCAGGAAGTTATGCTCCCGGCCAAGAAATAGTCCACATAACCCCCGCAATACAGCAAATTATTGTTTTTACACTTTGGTTACAGATGAAATGAGATATAAAGAGCTAATCACTTAGCTCTTAAAGCAAAAGTGTAGATATAAGGGGTATGGATTTGGTGTTTTAGCCCCCGTTCCCTTGGGCAGTTTAATTTGCATCATGATCCGTTAAGAGGCAGGTGGTCAGCTGGTCCCAGGTCTGCTAGAGGGGTACCTAGAGCGTAGGGGTGTAACGATACGTTTTTACAACGATTTCCATGGTTCCGATACAATTCAAGGACGATATTTGGCTCATCTAGAGCGATACGATACGATTCAATGATTTGAAATTGATACAGTAACTTTTTTTGCCAAAAATTCAATCAGTGTGACTGTGAAATAAATATCTGATACTGAACAGAGCAGGTCAGGATTCCTCAAAGTTTCTCTTGTGAGGGAATCAGGGATTAATTAATTATGGATATAAACAAGTAAACAACGATTAATGGCAAATACATACAGGTTTTATTAGAAAATAATAAAAAGTGCAACTGCAGGACCTGCTGATTCAGTTCTCAAGATACAGGCAGTGCAATATTTAACACAAAATATAATAAACCAACTTCTATTCAAGTTAAATGAACAGTGGTTTAACCTGCTGCTTCTGTTCTCATTTTCAATAGAAACGGTAGATCAATAATACAGAGATCAACTGCTGATAGTGATCAAACAGCTTGGGACAGAATCATTCCTCTACAAACGCTGTTTAAATAATCTGCTGATAGTAATCCAGTAGTCCAGCCACAGTGTTCATTTGGGCTCTTTTCATACATGAAAACATACTGAAAAACATTTTAAAACTACGTTAGACTAACGTTAGCTGAATTTCTGTTTTGTTTTTTACTTTACTCCCATCGTGATAATTTGCCTCGCGGACCGTCTGCTCTCCGGCTGGATACGTGAGGCTGATGCTGCGTGATGCACGTAGATATCATGACGGGGAAAGGAAAGTCATTTTCTCTGAATTACAAAACGACAGCGCACGGGGAAAGCGCCTGTGGGTGAAGCCGCACTCGTCAAGTGGACTGATAGTGCCTGAAACATGCAGCCAGCTCACGCAGACCGACGCCCGTCTCCCTCCGCGCCGCTACCGGGTGAGAGAGGAGGAGTCCAGTGCGCCGTTCGTCTGCATGCACGCCATGGATGCGTGCTCGCGCTGCAGAGCTGGCGAGCTGGCAAGCTGGCAAGCTGGCAAGCTGGCGCATGTCCGGAGAGTGAACCGGAGTAACGTTTAACATTTCTTTACTAATAAAAGTGCTAAAAAACACTTTCATATAACGTGTGTCGTCCTTAAATATAAGGTGCAAATCCTTAGTACCGATACAATCGATTTTTGCGTTTCAGATCGATTTTATATCGATATACGTCTCCTGTGAAGGACAACTTGCCAAGTACCTATCGATGTAGTTGTATCGTAGGAATATAAATCCATAAATCCATCGATGTAGTAGATGAATCGGAACACCCCTACATTCTACGGTTATTTCTTTATAGCAGACCGTTGCTATGTATAACAGACCGTTGCTATGGACGCAGTTCTGATGGCAGACTCTGGAGGACCATTTTTGTGTCAAATTATTGATTTCTTTCTTTTCATTGATCTCATTCGGGATAATGTACAGCTAGCAGGGCGTCTGCTTCGTGTCGGGCGCTGCATCAGCCTGTCTGGGTTCATTTCACAACAATGACCTGTACATTATCCCTTACTTATTTCATATCACTATTTTTTCCATGGAAACTAAGTCACATTTGATACCTGGTCTTTTTCCAGCGTGGGTACGTTGTCATTGATGTCCCCTACTTTGACATGGATAGTCCCGGTGCCTGTGTTGCCTCCAGGAGCTCCGTTCATATCACTTCCTTTAACTGTTAAAATGTAGGAGCTTTGTGTCTGTGGGAAAACAGAGGAATCAACATATGATTCAATGAGAGATAAGCTCATCAATCCTATCAACCATCTACAAATGTGTTATAGTCGATGTAAGGCATATGGAACTTGAATCAGCTCAGAATGTTTCCAACACCGTCTGACCTCTCTGTCTAAGGTGTTTTCTTTGACGTAGATGTTTCCGGTGTCTCTGTCTATGGAGAAGAGGTCTGTGCCATCAGAGGGCTCCTGCTTCTCAATGCTGTAGGCGATCTTTGAATGGGAACAGTTAGCCTTGTCTGCATCGGTAGCTGTAATCGAGCCAACCAGAGTCCCTGCACCAAAAAAAAAAACAGAAGAAGATAATATTTAGCAGCTTTTTCATACTAGATAACATCGTTGTAATCCTCTGCTCTGGACAGCAGTAGAGGAGGTCGTACCAGCGTAGTAGTTTTTGTCAACATCACTAACATTGAGCGGCAGAGCTGAGAGCTAATGTTGAAGGTGGGCAGGAGTCACCATCGGGCTCTCTGAATTGCGTGCTGTAAAAGTAAGTGAAGAAATTGTTTACATCTCTCTGGGGAGGATTCAAACTGGCTGGCAAAGTGAGGAACTAATCACAGACGACTCTGGGATTATGACTCTGTCAAAGGGACTGTTTGTAACTTCTTACACGTATAGATCATTGTGGGTCAGTGTCCCATGCGCGCTCGCGTGTGGCTACGCTGTTCAGACAAGACTCCAACACAAACTACACGGAAGCACCAAAACCAAAAAGTTCTACATCGTGAAGCCCGTCTGTTAAACAGTGTTAACTCTTCCTGCTTCAGCCCCCCGATCGTGGTTAGAAGACACAGGGGAGACCGTAGCTTTGGTCTCCAGGACCGGAGTCTCTTCTGTCCTCTGCTCCTCTGCCTGCTTGCCTTCACTCACACACCACGCTCGTTCTCACTTGCTCCACCTCTCACGTGCATGCACGCACACTACACACTGCAGAAGAGTTAGTAGCTCTGAGAATATCTAGTGAATGTACAGTGGACGTTTGTGCAGAAATAAATGTTGCAGCTCCTCCAAACCAACACAGGTTTCCCGTGTCGTTTCCTGCGGCTGAGTGAATAGACGGGGCTCCGCAGCGAGTAACGTTATCGTCTCCGACCAAAACTCCGGTGTCTCCCCTGTTCCATCTGACCTCGGTCGGGAAGTTGAAGCAGGAAAAGCCAACACTAGGATCAGCATTGATTCATGGAGAGACCTTCGTCTGGTCAGCTAACATTACTGCCAAGCAGGTGAAATATAGAGTGATATTGTGGTTTTTAGCTGACATGTGTCGCCTCACTGTGTTGATCGATGCTCGTTCATGTCTATGTAGAGCGAGCGTGAGCGCGAGCAACAGGACGCTGACTTTCGTTGACTTAACGGCCACAGGTGTCGCTGTTAACAAGCAATTTCTGATTCTTACAAACAGTCCCTTTAATGATCAGCTGTGGAAAAACAGGAGTTCTTTGATGGCATACTGATGCATAATAAGATAAAATATAAAACAAAATACAATAATAGAAAAAATCAATATTGATGGTCATGATAAAATCCTGGCACATAAAAGATTTATTAGCAAGGGATAACACGAGGTAAACAGAAAAGAGCTGTCTCAACAGAGAGGATGTGGTTTTAACTGTGATGACATTATTCTGTGTGATTTCGGTCTTTAACGCTGCCTTTCATTCATCAAGGAATCAGGAATGAAGGAATTTTAGTGAGGGAAACAAAACCAGTAGCAGCAAGACCCACCCTGTCTGGGACAGGGCTATGAGGTGCAGAGCCAGGTTGCTGGGCAGGGTCTTAAAGGGAAACTGTCAATCCAGTTCATCATTTTCCTGTTCTTTTCCAGTTTGGATGCAAACCATCATATTTCATATTTTTTTATCGTTCCTAGAATTTTTAAAGAAGTTGGGAGACGTGCTTTTAAGTTCAAAGCCCCATCAAACTGGAATAATTTGCCCAATTCACTCAGATCAATTATTTCTTTCCATGATTTCAAGACTTCTTTGCTGGATTATTTTATGTCTACTTGCTCTTTTTTTGATTGTATTTGCCTTTGTTTTCAGTTTATGAACTCAGTATCTTGACATAATGTTATTTTAATATTATTTTCATCTTTATTTTTAGGTTAATTAAAAAGTTCCATCATGGTCCAGAAGGAATCAAAATTACTAATAAAACTAAGTCCAGTTGTAACATTTTGTATCCAGAGCTACAGACTAAAAAAATAATATATATATATTATCAGCTAAAATAATAATATACTGTGTATATATATATTATCATTTTAGCTCTACCTTTCTCTACCTCTTATTTTCTCTAAATGGAACACTTGAAGCCGTTCAGCATATTTGATGAAGTTGATGTACTTGCATGATTCTCACTATGTTTGGGTTGTAATTGAATCCCCCTAGTACACGCCCCGTACTGGTGAAAACTTAAAGGCAGGGTTGACGATGTTCTCCAGTCTACACTATTTGTTATATTGGTTGAAATTGTCTTTACACCCCGACAGCGATCCATTACTGATGAGCTCTGAAAAAGGACCGGAAAAGAGCCGTCATCTGTAGCTGCTGTAATGCTGTAAAAACGTCTACCAATCACTGCCTCGAGGTTCGCTTGGAAAGAACCAATCAGATGCCTCCCTGCCTCCCTGCTCGTACTCTACCCTTGGCGTGCACCAGCCTGAACTCAAAGCGCGTCGCCGTTGCACGTTTCCTGGAGAATGGAAGAGAAAACTCAGCCCTGCAGTAGCACTGCTGTGGTTACTTGTCATGAGGTAGGGTTGTTGAGTTGAGGTCCTCTCTCCGCTCTGTGTCTGTGAAGTAGTTACGCGATGCGGCGGTGCTCGTGCATGTGTGTGGGGGGGTTTAGACGGAGCTCCTGAGGCGATGCTACTTTCAAATTATGCTAGCTTTCCAACATCGTCAACCCTACCTTCAAAGAAGGGAGCATTTGTATTTTGAATGCTGCTGGGGACAGAACACATGTTTTACCTGCTGGACTGGACTCGCTGACTGTAGCCGAAGGTACGGGGACAAAAACAGGTGGATTATCGTTCTCGTCGTCCACATCAAACCTCAGGTCTATTCTGCCTTCAGCCACACTGCCGTTATGAAATCTGGCCACTCCCGCCAGCTGTTGAACAGAAATAAACACACACTTGAAACTGAAACTAACAAAAGTAAGCCGAGATAAGAGCAGCATAAAATAGAAATACTCAAGTAAAGTACCGCAAAACTGTACTAATATACAGTACATGAGTAAATGTACTTAGTTACTTTCCACCACTGGAACATTTCTGTGAATTTACTCACTATCAGTTGTATCGCTTTATTATTTGATATCAGGGGTGTAACGATTCATCTACTACATCGATGTATCGATTTATATTCCTACGATCCAACTACATCGATAGGTACTCGGCAAGTTGTCCTTCCCGGGAGACGTATATCGATATAAAATCAATTTGAAACGCAAAAATCAATTGTATCGATACTAAGGATTTGCACCTTGTATTTAAGGACGACAAACGTTGAATGAAAGTGTTTTTTTTAGCACTTTTATTAGTAAAGAAATGTTAAACGTTACTCCGGTTCACTCTCCAGACGTGCGCCAGATTGCTCAACTCCTTGCTCTCTCACCCGGTAGAGGAGCCGGTCGGCAGAGTTTCAGGCGCTATCAGTCCACTTGACGAGGGCGGCTTCACCCACAGGCGCTTTCCCCGTGCGCTCTCGGTTTTTCATTCAGAGAAAATGACTTTCCTTTCCCCGTCATGATATCTACGTGCGTCACGCAGCATCAGCCTCACGTATCCGGCCGGAGAGCAGACGGTCCGCGAGGCAAATTATCACGACGGGAGTAAAGTAAAAAACAAAACAGAAATTCAGCTAACGTTAGTCTAACGTAGTTTAAAAATGTTTTTCCGTATGTTTTCATGTATGAAAAGAGCCCAAATGAACACTGTAGGTGGATTAGCTGTATTATTGCTCTACCGTTTATATTGAAAATGAGGACAGAAGCAGCAGGTTAAACCACTGTTCATTTAACTTGAATAGAAGTTGGTTTATTATATTTTGTGTTGAATATTGCACTGCCTTTACTTGTTTATATCCATAATTAATTTATCCCTGATTTTCTTACAAGAAAAACTCTGAGGAATCCTGACCTGCTCTGTCCAGTATCAGATATTTATTTCACAGTCACACTGACTGATGTTTTGGCAAAAAAAGTTACTGTTTCAAATCATTGAATCGTATCGTATCGTATCGTATCGTATCTCTAGATGAGCCAAATATCGTCCTTGAATCGTATCGGAACCATGGAAATCGTATCATTGTAAAAACGTATCGTTACACCCCCATCTGATATTGAATTGTAGTTGATCAATTAGTGAGTAGATGTGTAATGACTTGTGTCCTCACAATGTAAGTTTCCCTCTCCTCCCGGTCCAGTGTTCCTCGGACGTGCACCAGTCCAGTGGCCTCCTCCACAACAAACAGGTTCACTGGTCGTTTACTGGCCCCGGGACCCAGCAGAGTGTAGTACAGGGTCTGTTCCTCATCCCAGTCTGACCTGATCTGAGAACGATCACAACAACAATGATGACCATTCTAATCGATGTCGTCTGTCACACGCGTGTACATTGTTAAACAAAAAGATATTTTTAGACAAAGTGTTGTTTATGCATTTTAATACCACTGATAACTCAATAAGACCTCCAGCGGTTTCACCTTCATGCCTTAAACAAGACCACAAACACACCAT
>CAKAKR010057638.1:10572-47639 GCA_916700685.1 Adelosebastes latens | reverse complement strand
TAGCATACACCCTCCGGTTTCCCCCCAGGTAAACACTGTTGGTTCTGTCAGCACTTTCGCCATTGTTGGCACTGTTAGCGCTGTTAGCACAGTTGAGAGGCCATAGAAATGGAAAAACAATTTCTTTTCCATTCAAATGAAATGGAAATGGCAGTTTGCATATTTATTTGAATAATGGCGTGCTTTCTTAGGCTTGTTTTGTTGAATATGTCTGAGTCATCCATAAAAACCAGTGGGCAAGATTCAACATCTGATTGGCTGAAACATTACTACTAACTCCTTCTCTTTCTACCTCTGCTGCACCACCACACTGATGTGGCACACACAAGTGGTGGCTAAAATTGGCTCCCTGCTGCGCTGGAATAAACAACAGAAGCTGCTATTGCTCTTTCCTCCTCAGTAAAACTAAGTAAGAATCGGGGTGTGTATTTCTCCTGCCTCATCACATTTGTGATGATAATGATGGTTGGATATGATGTTAGATTAATGGTTTTCTAATGTCCATTGCTGGAAAATGTCCTTCAATGTGCTAGATTGGTGATTTAATTCTAGTAAACGTGATCAATGTTTGACAGAATAAAGTGCTGTCACAGAGTAAATCTCCTGAAATGGGAGTGTTAGGCACATGACTGTGCTGCTGGGGGCCGTCCAGTGCTCCTATTCTTAGAAGAACACTTCAGACCCACAACTGGACCGGTCTGGTTTTCACTCACCCACACACACACACACACACACACACACACACACACACACACCTGGGTCACTTGTGACTCTCATGCAGTACACTCTGCAGGGGACGAAGAAGGAGGGGGGGACTCGTATCTAGGCTGACTCACATTCGTAAACCCGTCACTAAGAAAAGTTCACTTGACATAACAGGCCTCAATAAGACTCAGCAATGCAGAACAACATTAAATCCAGTTAATCTCACTGAGGGTTTCAGACACACACTGTACACCAAACTGTGGAAAACATTTCAAAACCCCCGAAAGCCAGGATACTTCCAACTTTTTCTTTCCTAAAGTTACTTAAAACTTGCCAATTCCCTTTGGGCAGATTATGAGCGACTTGACAGGTTTTCGCTTCTGTGGGTCAAATTATGTTGTATGGTTTATTTATAGTCCTGAATTTGTCTAGAAGTGCATATATGATGAACACTACTGCAGAGTGACTCACTGTATACAGAGTTGCGTAAGCCACGGGCCAAAAGAATGTGTGACCTTTGGATGAAAATAGCAATCCATCATCTTTATCATCAGTAAAGGCTTTAGGTGGTGATAACAACAATCATTCCCATATTTACAATAGTGGCGTATAGACCTTAAAGTTACTACGAGGAACTTTTAACTGGATATGAAATAGTCTCAGTTTAATACTGATGCCTCTATATTACCTACATACGCTAACGAGACCATCAGAAAGGATGATTGACTATTTCTATATAGTTATTCTCAATGCTCGTCATCGGTGACACCGGGTCGGATTCCACGCAAAATCAGATGAAAACAGGCAGTTTCACCAGAAACTCCTTCAGCTCAGACTCCAGCGGGGCCTCTGGCAGCGACCAGCCTTCCGCGGACAGACCCAGATCGGGCTTCGCTGTCGCCTTCAACCTAGATTTGGAGCTCCAGTGGGAAGTGGAGAGCTCCGTGCCCGGCAGCAGCGGCTTCGCCTCGCTGCTCCGCCGGTCCCCTCTGGGAGCCAACACTGACACCACCCTGCTGGAGACCCAGGCCGTATTGATGGGCCCGCTGGAGGGAAGGAGAGGCACGGAAGAACCAGGACTGAGCGGGACAGACTGTCAGACCCTGCTGCAGTAAAATTACCTTTTAGTGCTCGGAAACACTAGCGCTTTTGTCCACAGGGACCGCAAAGATCAACACAAAATGAAAGTTCCTCGTAGTAACTTTAAAGGGGACATATTATGAAAACGTGTACCTACCAACCCATAAACTGTGAAATAAGACAACCCAGTCAGTTTTTTTGTGGGCCGCCTGGATCAGAAAACATGTGATCCAACAGGCCATTCAGATTTGGCTCCCCTTCCTATGCCACATGCAGGCTCATTAGAATATACCGCCCTATTAAATTATTTTTTTTGAACATTAAAGCATGTACACATACAGCAGCATATTGCTGCCACACCAGAAAAAAAAGGATCAGTGTCACGTTATAATGTGATCTGTTTTTCTCTTGTGTGGCAGCAATACGCTGCTGTATTAACATGTTCTAGTAGAGACCCAAAATGTAAAGTATGAACCTGGAAATGAGCATGATATGTCCGCTTTAAGTTTGTTATTTACACCACCAGTTTTAGAGGAGTGACATGTCTCACTTCCACGTATCTGCTTTTGGTGTTTGAGGGTGACGGAGCTATAGTGAAAAGACTTATCAAACCGTCAATATCTCTATCATCCAAGATTATTGTAGAGTTCAGAGGAATATCTTCTCCACCTCTTATCGGGGTGCTGTGAACCGGACACTTTTTCCTGCTCACAAGTTGCTGATAAAGTTTCAGACGTAAGGACTGAATGTTATGCAACTGCTGATGACAGATACAATCTCACTGTGAATGCAGGTCTGAAGTGTGATGCTGCGGGCCATAGGGGAGCCTGGAGGCGGTACCAAGCAGCCAATAGGAGCATCAAACAGCCAACCAGAATGTCAGCTGGCCAATGGGATCCCCCATCATTGATGTGCAAGGTGTCCTGCCCATTTCCTGTTTCCATGGAGCTCGGTGACAGGAGCGTCACGGTAACCACTCTGAAACAATGCACAATGGCGTAGACACACCCTCTCATTAGCGGCGTCCACAAAGGCTGGCACCATTATATAGTCTGACACTGATACTGACACACACACAACCTCGTACCACATTCAAGAGAACAACACATGACACACGGAGTGGTCCCCTGGCCTAACTAGGCAGCAGTGGTAACCTTCTGTCGCCAAAAATAGTGGCGGTCCACCGGCGTGCTCTGCAAATGCTAACCCCAGCCCAACACATGCACACGCTCTCAGATACCCAGCCCTCTCCCGTATATCCTCCCGTTTCTCCATCCAGTTCAGACAAGACCGAACTGGCTGGCTTGTCATCCATAGATATGCACAGTCTGCTTTTGCCAATGGCTATTTAAATACAGATTGCTGTACTGTACGACATTCTAAGGAAAGGCGCTGGTCAGATTAGAGGCTGGAAATAGAGCGCAGCGTTTCATAAGAAATTATTAAATGACAATGAAAGCCGTCAGCACACTGTGACTATCACAGTATCATAATATCTTCAAGGCATGAGATGAAAGTCGCTGGATTTGGTATGCAGCGTTTCTTTTACCCTTTGTAGTTCTATGGCTTTTTCCTTTGCTTTACATTCATAGAGCCTCTTCCTCCCACCAGTTAGCTGCTCACTCATAACACGTTGGTCACCGGGTGCTCAGGTTTATCCTGCTGGATAGACAAATTTGTCTGGACTAAGGATGTTAATAATAAACCATTAACCGACATTAAGGATTAGCGGTTAAACGGTTGAAAGAAATATAAAAAATTAAATAAAAAGCTGAGCCGGTGTTGCAAGATACAGGAAGTTGGCCCGGGTCTTGAGCTGAGGAGTTGTAGCATTTAATCACTGGCAAATAAACTGTACACACACTGCTACAGCTACATTCACAGCTATAACGCCACCAACAACCTCACACTCACCGCCGCCACACACAAACACGGTCAGTCAGACACTCGCTAACGTTACGTCGGGCTGACAGACCGTATGTATGTGACAACGGCGGGCACGAAGCCACCTGCAACGCTACAGCTGCTAACGTAGCACAAACAGACCTGGTCTGTCGGACACTCGCTATCGTTATGCTGGACAGACAGAGTAACATTACGCCAGGCAGACACACAGCTAACGTTAAAATCAATGGTGTGGTGGAGAGTTACTGGGAAAGTGGCTGCATGTGTCCTCGACAATACATGCAGCATCGTGGCTGCTAACGCTCCCTTACGGGTGAACTGGGGACTCAGTTGTCTGTTTTGCACATACGCTGCAGCTGGCGCACCTCTGCATGCGACACATTAATCTTGTCGGTTAATGGTTAATAATCGGTTAATGAGGGTCGGTTATCGGTTAAAAAAAAATATCTAAATCAGCATCCCTAGTCTGGACAGGGACTATTTCTGCTCCTTTCCTCCTCTCATTTGTTTTCCCAGCACTTATTTATGATCTGCCACCATTCAATGCTCAATCAATATTTCTTTAAATGATTTTAAGTGTGCTCCAGCCTTTCACCCTAAGATAAGCTGTTGTTTACCTCATTGGGAGCCATTCTAGGTTATACAGTCGGGTCACCTAAACGTCTAAAGGTCTGAAGTGTGATACTGTGAACCAGGATGTCACGATGACAGAGGCAGAGACCTGAGTGGCAGCAAGCAGCCAACAGGAATGTAAACCAGCCAGCCAGAGTATCAATACACCAATTGGATCCTCTCAAACTACCAACAAATCCATCAGCGACTCTTCCTCTGTTTACTCAAACCTTTTCTGAGCCAATCAACCTGACAAACCTGGCCAACATAATTTGGAAAGGCTGGGCAAAGCTCCTGGCCAAAACGGATCATCAACAGTCATCCAAAAATCTGTTGTAGTTTTTTTTTCATACCAACAAGACAAAACAGTTCTGTTGTTAAGCATTTCACATCAATATGCTTATTTGCTTTCTTGCAGATAATTAGATTAGTAGATCGATACCACTCTCATATCTGTTTTTAAAAACTACCACCAGGGCACGGTTAGCTTAGCATAACAATAAAGACTGCGAAAAATGGGAAACAATCAGCCAAGCTCTGTCCAAAGGTAACAGATCAGGTAATCAGCCTCCCCAGTGTCGGCGCTAGAACAAATATCCAAGGGGGGCACGAGGGTGTATGTTTCATTTCAACATTTGGTGGTGGGTGGGTGGGTGGGGACACATATGAAGCGGATGATCTGACATTTTGAGGGTCAAACACTTCATTTCCTGCCTTCTGGTGAATTTTTATGCACCAATTTATGGTGAAAATGTAAAATATATATATTTAAGGGAATACAATGCAGTAAGGCTCTCAGGTATTCTATATTGCTTTCAAGGGATTTAGTTGAAAGCAACTAAATCTCTGCCGGTAGTGCCCTCCCCATCAATGACATTGTTATTAATGTGCACATACTGATAGAGTCACCACATGTACGGTCTGTGCTAAATAAAGTGGATTGCCCTTTACTTCCACACAGTTTAGACTTCATTAGAGCCTCGCTGATCTTTGTTTAGACATCAGTGAGTAAAATATCCTCTGACCTCATTTGTTGTGCTTCTCTCCATAACAGATGTAACACAATAGTGATCTTACCTACACCCAGCTAATGAAAGCTTTTACTTTTGCTGTTTTAATGCTATGTTCCTGAAGTGGGAGGTCAGACATTCCCAGCTGCCAGGTTGTATAACACTCTGTGCATTGCACTGGCACAGCTCTTCTGCTCTCATAAATTTTAAGGACATGGAAAGACTTAAAATGAAACGTAATTGTATGTAATGTAGCATATATTCACAGTGAGTACTGCCATGTTGATGTGGCACAAGATGACTGACTGCATTTCAGAAACCCTCACAGGGAAGGAGTGCTGCCAAGGTTCGCTACTTGAAATTCTGACTTGAAGACTCGCTCTGTGGCATCTGACTTTAAATGTAATGAAAAGAAGCACCCAGTGTCTCCTAGCCTTTGCCCTGGATAAATCCTCCACTGCACAGGACTTCATGTGTTTAAAGTTTCAGTTTGTTTGGGATCAACAGAAGAACCATTAGCATTAGCAGCAGCAGTCACACTGGCTGGAAAGAAGAGAAAAAAAAAAACGCCCACCTATAGAAACTCAAGCTTCATCAACGGGAAAATAAGAGGAAAAAGACCTAAAAGTTTGGGATACACTGATGATCTCTGGGAAGCACAGTTTGAAAACATCACAGCAAAGCACCAAAATAGACTAAACAGAAGGACTGATGAATCGTGACTAATTAGGACTTTCGGGCTGTTTGTGACTCACAGATACAGATGGTGGCGAGGAGTCTGGTGGCGATGTACGGAGGCAGGCAGTCCTGGAAGGCCGGCTGCAAGACGTAATTAGAGAAGGTGAGCGCGATGACAGCCAGCGTGGTCGGATACATGATGAGGACGGCACTCCATAACAACAGGAAGCTACAGGACCAAGAGACAAAACACACAGGATTTATGTAAGCGTAAACGTCCCTTTCCATGAAATGTTTTAAACTTTATATGGAGATGTTGCGGCTACAAACTGTGGTGTTGACTGTTATTTGGACAGGGAGGGGGCTCTTGCTGCTCTCTTTCAGTTCCATCCTGACTTCACATTAACACTTATACTAAGAGCTGCCCAGCACAACCATAGTTTATTTGTTTATTTAAAGGATCCCCATTAGCTGATGCCATACTTGCCAACCCTCCTGATTTTTCCGGGAGACTTTTTCATCGCCTTCTCCCGGTTTCCTCCCGGGTTCACAATTGTCACGTATTTCTCCCGATTTTCTTGCAAATTGTCACACTTATTTTCCTTTTCATTATCTTTGTCTGTTTCTGGAACTGCACAACGTGTATAATCCCTATTCTTTCCACCCGGACGACAATAGAGCTACACCAAACGTTGTTTCCCAGCAGAAGAGAGCAGTCTATGCTGGCGCCACATAGTGCAGTTTGAGCTCATGTTTAAGCTGCGCTCGCCACAGTGTGCAGCGGCCAAAGTTGGGCTTTGCTCGATGCAGTGAAAAGCCATCATGGCGTGACGCAAGCCAATGGAAAATAAGAGCGCAGTGGTGCCGTTGTCGCGTTGTCTGAAAGGACATTCAGTGAGTGAGAGAAGAAGAGAGAAATGGAGAGAACTGAGAGAAAGAAATACTCAAGCAGGAGCAAAAAATTAATAAAAACGGATGAATATTAGTTTATGCCAGAGATTCACACGCCAAGTTCACACCAGAGGGGCAAGTTATTCAGTTTTCTTTCCTGGGAGTTAAAGGTAAAATCGAAAGTTTGGCATAAAAATGCTGTTGCAGTGTACTTATTATTTTGTTATTTTCACCCCCCGCTTTGATTGAAATCCTCCCCTTTTTTTTTAAGATCTCAAGGTTGGCAAGTATGGCTGATGCCGTAGCAATCAGCTCCTCTTCCTGTGGTCCACTGACATACAATAGATATCACATTACATGATAAACATGAATTGCATTAATATACATAAAATTACATTCATATACAATTCTGAGCCAGTCAACACTGTAAATACAATTAAAGGTGCTATTGATAACATTGATAACTGTCATCTCCTAGATGTTGTATTCTCTCTCCCTTGTTCCACTGCATTGCCTGCACAGCAAATGTTTGCCAGTTGGTTGCACAACCTGTATATTTTATGGTCGAGTGGAATGACTCAGATAAACAGTCATGTCAAGTGGTGAATCTTGAGGTATAAGTGGTAGATTAAATGTCATTTTGCAACATGTAGCTAAATGCCTACATTAGGTGTTTGTGCAGCGCTGCACACCTCCTCCCTCTCCCCACTGCCGTAGTTTCAGCTGGGGGGATCGGGATCAGCTATTCTAGCATCGTAAAGCACACTTTATTCAAACTAGACAGAAAAAAAGTATAATTCACCATAACTGTCTTGGTTAGTCTTTCCAACAATCACCAACCTTGGTTCAGTTGGCCACCCACTACTAAATATCCTCTGATGCGTATCTTTGTTATACATTGTTTGAGGGAACTACACTCGCTTACCCGGTAGCGGCATGGAGGGAGACGGGCACCGGTCTGCATCTGATTTTTATTCAGAGAAAATTCTGTCCAAGCTTTTTGATTTATAGAAGCAGTTGCTGTATAATATTTGGTAACTGGACGCAACCGTCAACAATGCTAAGATGCTAACGTAGCTCCTCAGAGATTGAAACTGTTATTTTTCTTATTGTGACAATCTAACCGGTGGTGACAACACATTGGTTAAGGTTGTAAGGACTATGGAGGTTGTTGTTGGTTTTGTTTGAATAAGCCGAATTGTAATTCTATGGGTTATTGTTTTTCGGACAGTTACGCTAAGACAGCTAATATGTGCCAACGTCAGTTCACACTTGTTGCCACAGTAAATATTCACTCATTCTGCAGCCTGATGGAGACACCAGTGTGAAACTCAGCCAGCTTTTTCTACACTAACTGGCAACTTGATAGCTGACGACACAGAGACACCACGTGATACCAACATCGTTTTACTACTGGCTCACAAGCCTCGTTAGAAGGGTGAGCCAAACGTCACATGTCTTCCACAGATATAAACAAAACATTCATTTTGGACCCGTCAACTTTTTTGAAATGATTAATTCAGTCTTAATAATTTTTTTGAGTAAAAGCCATACTTTATTCAGCACATTTCTATTTCACCTTTCTTATCAAATAATTTGTCGGCATAAAAATGTTATCAATATTCCCTTTAAGTAGAATACTAATTCAAAATGCATATATAAGTGATGTATAAAAGATTGAGAATTTACAATTTTAGAACTCATATGAAGCAAAATACTAATATTAAAAGCACAGTTATACCTCTTACTATTCAGTTTTTCTTTTGCATGCCAATAAATGCCTCTGCGTATTCTTTTTAAAGGATGATTTATTTTTTATTTGGCATATATTAAGGGGTAAATTATTCAAGTTTGTTATGGCTCTGTAAATCGGGCTGGGTAACACAATATGAGGTTACCGGCAGATCTAGTGTTGTGGTTATGTGTGTTATTTTCCTGTTGTTGGTCTCTGTACAGCTCCACTGCAGCAGTTGGGGTTGGGTGGCTTGCTCAAGGGCATCTTGGCATCAGTTATAAGAGACTGGCGCCCAGGCATGAGGAAGAGACGGTGAAGAAATCACAGATGGAAACTGTTGCTGAAACCAGAATACAGTATGCCTTATCTTACTGTGACCTTTGACCTTTTTTGTTAGTTTTTGAATTATTTCTTTTTCATTTATTTCCTTTTCCCCATTTTACATGTGCAAATGAGTGAGCCACACAGGACTCGTGCCTCCACAGGCATGCACAGCGCAAGGCATGTTTGACCTTCTCAGTCTTACAGCGCTGCTCTACGATCAGCTGACATGTCACATGACCATATGAAAGTCACAAGACCGTCAGAGCTGATTGGTTCCAGACAGGCCACCCTCTTGTGTTGCAATATAATCCATACCGAATGAGTCCGACTGCTGGAAACTAACACTGTCGACATGAAACTTCTTAAAGCTGTTGTAGGAGAAACTGCTGTTGTAATTTAGGCTCTGCAGTGTTAAAATAAAGGGTAACCTGACAAAAAAAACAACAGTACTTACCCCACTAGCCCTCCAAAGATTTCTGTCACGTATGAATAGTCTCCTCCAGACTTTGGGATGGTGACACCCAGTTCAGCGTAGCACATGGACCCAAGGGCACAGATCCCCCCTCCACACACCCAGACGATGAGTGACAGCCCCACTGAGCCTGCATGCTCCAACACTCCTTTAGGGGAGATGAATATCCCAGAGCCAATGATGTTCCCTATAGGAGAAAAAAACAAAGGTTATTTACACTTGCCTTTAAAGGTATAATATGCAACAATTTTCTAAAAAACAATATATAGACAAAAAAATGAAATAATAAAAAGAAATTAAAGCTGCAAGAAGCGTCGAACGGGCCCTCGCCCCTTTGCGCACGTCGGGGGGTACCCACCGCCGTGCATTTCCATGAAAGTCGGACACTGCACGCAACAGTTAGAGGATATTTTCTGCGTGGAGCGCGTGACACTGTAAATGACCTGATGAGAACCAGTGGGGCATCCTTAAAAGGCACTTCTATGAGGGTGGGTGGCAGTATACAACCATTTCTTGTTGCCAGTAGGTGGCGCTATCCCCATAACTCAATAATGGAACGTATATGTCTTCAGGTCAAGACTCTTATCCAACTTGTGAAATTTGGGGCAGATTGGAATATGTGGAGTCAATTTACAACAGCCTCCTGTGTCATGTCGTATGCCTCGAATGGTTAAGGTTAGGATAGGTCGTCTGGCAGCGAGTCTCACGAGAGTTTTTGCAGATCTCGGATCAAATTTCGCAATTTACAGACTCCTTTCTAGTCGCTAGTCGGGAAGCGGAAAATCAGGGCTGAATTCGAGTAGAGTGAACTTGCTATAACCAAACTGCCAATCACTGGGCATTTTCATAATGTAGTAATCACATTTAGTACCAACTCGAAGGGGCTGGAAGATGTTTACCCATTTGTTGTTTTTTGTTGTACATCTGAACACTTTGTTCAAACTCTGTACTGTATAAGCTGAATCTGTTTGTCCTCTGAACACCCACACAGGTGTTTCCAGTTATTCTGGTTGATTAAACCTCTGCTCAGGTTGAAGGTGGAATTCATGAGGTCTTAAATCTCCATCTACCAATAAGAATGATTAGAATGCCCAAACAGGTGCAATGAAAGCTGACAGGAGACTCAGGAAGATGTCAATAAATTACAGTGAGCAGAGATCTAATTAGCCAGATAAACTGAAAACACCTGTGTGCGTGTTCATAGCTTTTAACGCAGGGTGCAGAACCCTCTGAACCTCCTCCACTGTCACCTCTCTGTTGTCAGTGTCATTCCTACACCCAGACTGAGGTGTAGGCATTTGTGGTGTAGAGACTACAGGTAAAAGAAATGCACTGCATTTTTTTTATTAGCTTCTTGTGCCTGTAATTTCAGATATTGTACTGTCGTCACCTATAATCATGACTAGAAGAATATCAGTATGTCATTTGGTTCATCGTTACATTCATGAAGTCAAAACTGCAGCTACTGGTGACAAAGTTAAGAGCGAAAAACAACAACGTTACTGGGTGAGCGATCTAATCGACGTGAGCGTCAGAGTTTGGGTGTGTCCCATTGTCACTCATGGGGAAAAGAGGCTGTAAAGACAAACTTATTGTCTGTGTTATTTATTGGTTTTGATGTGAATTATTCACACTCTACGGTGTTGACTTCATTAAGTCAGAAAGATTAGTGACATGGTTTGATTTGAGTAAAACCTGATTCTAATGAGCAGGTTCCTCAGGCACGGCTCAACAATAAGGATTGCTCCCTTGCTCGGGGCAAGTATAATGCCATATTGGGCTCGTAAATCTAACAACTTCCTGTTTCCTTTAGGTGGCGCTATGACTATCACTCATAATGGCACGTATATGTCTTGATGCCGGGACTCTTATAAAACATGTCAAGTTTGGTGCAGATTGGACAATGTGTAGTCAATTTACAAAAACTTCCTGTTTTTTGTAGGTGTCGCTATGCATATCACTCATAATGGCACATATATGTCTTCAGGCCTGGACTCTTATCCAGCTTGGGAAATTTGGGGCAGATTGGACTATGTAAAGTCAAGTTACAACAGCCTCCTGTGTTATGTAGAAACATCAAAATTTGCCGCGCCTCCACAACAACACCGTTTCGCGAAAACACAAAAGCTTCGCAATTTTGCATCGTGAAGGTGTTGAGATTCTGCTGCCCGACTTTGAAATGGATCTCTTGAATCCTCTAGGAGGAGTAACGTAAAGTTCCATACCTGTACAGTGATAAATGCAATTTAGCGTCACATTAGTTTGAGGGTTATACCACCCAAATTTGATGCAAATCCGATGAAGTCTCTAGGAGGAGTATGTAAAAGTTTGCATAAAATACATGAAAAACGCACAAAATTAAAAATGGCCGACTTTCGGGTGGGCGGAGCTAATAAAACCCATTGAGGAATATGTCTGAAATAATGAGCGGGATGTGCCTACCAAATTTCATGAATATAGGATTAACCTTGTCCAAACTATGGCCTTCCACGCATTAGGGGGCGCTATGGAGCCCGCTAAAGATGCTGAACCCGATCGCTGTACATTCACGGACAGCTCACAGGTGTCCATCTTTTTGCCAACTTTCATGAGTTTTCAAGTATACCATGGGCGTTTAAGGTATGTTCAAAGGCCAAAAGTAATAAGGGGGTGCTAAAGAGCCAACATGCCACGCCCAAGCCCAATTACACCACCAAATCAAAGTAATTACTAGTGTGAATATGCGTGTAAAGTTTCATGAGTTTTTGTGCATCCTAAAGTCCTCAAACATGTGTTCGTGAATTTTAAATTAACGCACGAAATCCAAGATGGCTGACTTCCTGTTGTCTGAAAAAATCTCAAAAATATTTAATACGCTCTTGCAGATGTGAGAAATGAGCTACTCAAATTTCGTGATGATCAAAGCAACTTTTTCTCAACCCTGCCTGCATTTGGGGGCGCTATGGAGCCTGCTGGCGGCGCCCGAGCCCAATCACTACAGAACTTTGCAATTTTCGCCAGTTCTGATTCGTATTCCAATTTTCAAGAGTTTTCGTGCATCCTAAGCGCCTCAAAAATGCGATCTCGCAGCGGAAAAATAAGAATCCTTAGAAAAACAATAGGTTTCCTTGCACTTCGTGCTCGGGCCCTAATAATAAAAATGATCCCTCTCAGTCATCACTTATGCCCCACTAGAAATGTGTGGTGTTGTCTGTTTCTGTAGAGACCCTGCCTTCTGCCTGTATTTTTTCTTTTCTTCTTATTTTGCTCTACTCGGGATGCTTCTGGGCGTCTGCAGACATCCTTTGGGCCCCATGTGGGGGTGTAATCCCCAGCCAATAACAGCATGCAGGGTGTGCAGCCCATTCAGATGGTCGAAAACACTCAAGGCACAAACATCGATGGACACATTCCCCCCTTTAGATGCTTTGCGGCCGTGTTTGAAGGATTAGAATGGGTTTGTTACACCGCTGTGAGTTCCCCTGCTCCTCTGTCTCTCTGCTGTGTGCAGTGGCTGTTGTGTGCTGCAATCGGTGTGTCAGTTTGACCGAGGCACACGCACCAGGCAGAGAGGACAGTCTGCCTTTCGGCTGCGTTCATTAAAAATCCAGCAACTCGGCACCTTCCCGCAGGGGTTGTGCAGAGTTAGTTGGGTGTTTATTTATGTTTTAGAACGTAACTGCCGTTAAACAATCAGAAAATAACGTCTTATTCCTCTGATTCACTGCTTTGTTCCCGCTAACGACGCTCTCTCTCTCCGTTCATTCTATAGCTTGCTCGACCATCGCTTCTCTCACTCTCCCACTCGACTCATTGAGCCGAGGAGGTGTTGCCAACTTTGAATGACAACTGTTACATATTATACCTTTAAATAATTAGACATTTAACTAGACGGTACTCTGAGAGCACACAACTCTGCAGAACAAGTCTGCATATTACACACACAAAGCCATCATATTTAAATTTTAAATCTTAACCCTCCAAACATTTAGAATCAAGTCTATCTCTGACTTTCCTTGTGAAGTAAATAGTTGTTCTGAACAGCCGCCAAGAAATCCCAAGAGGCTTATTATAACATCCCAGCCATTTAAATAAACTCTCTAGGGAGTCGTTTCAAGTGACTTTTGTTTCATTTAATGACTTGTGCAATCTCCAGAGAATACGTTATCCTTAGCTGTCTGTCTTATGGTGTACTGGATGTATCCGTGAAACTGATCTGGTTTAGATTTTGGGCTATTATATTGACTATCTATCAACCAAGTCATGGGTCAGAGGTCAAAGCACCCTAACGGTAGATAGATGGAGGATGCAGGTAGAAAGAACGATGGCAAGGCCAAAACTTCAACACACATTAGGATCTATTTAAACTGGCAAACAACAAATTTTAACAAGCAAACCATGAATGTTGTCAATTATACGTCAGTGTTTTTTAAAAGTTCTAGTTTCCTCTTCTACACTGCAAGGCAGAGTCGATTTGCATTTTCCTATAAAGACAGCAAACATGCGGAACCATGCAGCTCTAGTTGTGACTTTCTCACAGTTTTTGCTTGAACTCTTGCACTTTTTCATGAGAAGAAAAATAAGATGTCAGGGCAGACTCTTGCCACACAAAACATTTTCCTTGCTAAATTAATGAAAAGTAGCCCAATAGGGTGAAAAACCACTGGACCCTTACAGGGAACCTATTATGCTTTTGTGCTTTTTCACTTTGCTTTAGTGTGTTATATAGTTTTTTGTGCATGTAAAAAGGTCTGCAAAGTTATTAAGCCCAAAGTCCACGCTAAAGGGAGTTACTCTCCCCCACAGAAACATGGCTCCTGAACTGCCTTGCTTGAAGTCCTGCTTTTTTTCCGTAACCTGATGATGTCACCAAGTAACACATTTGCATAATGCCCTCAGACAAAGCTAGTTAGAGCGGAGCCGGAGCGGAGTCCGAAGAGTTTGGTTCGGTTGACCAATCACAAGAGTGGGCTTTTTTCCAGAAGGGGGGGCAGGAGCTCAAACCTCAAATCAGAGGGTGAAAAGAGGTGCTGCAGCACAGCCAGTGTGAGAAAAGTAATGCGTTTTTTGAACATTAAAGCATGTAAACATGTTAACCTAAAACACAAGTATGTATCTGAAAATAAGCATAATAGTTCCTCTTTAATTAGCTCCCTGGTGACCTGTATGATTTATATGCAATAATGAATAATAGATCCTTTTCACAGCAGCCATTTTGACATGTCACAGCAGGGTCAACACTAACCTGACCCCCCAGATGGTTTGTTACGCAGAACCATCTGAGAAGCCGTCATTGGAAACTGTCTAGAAAAGGGTAGGCACTTTCAAAAAATACTCGACAGGTGATTGGATGGACCATCTGTCAATCAAACTCTTGCCGAAGCCAGTCGAGAGAAGAGTGAAAACATCTTTTGCATTGAGAAAATACTTCAGTGCCGTTCTTTACTCTTCTTTCAATGACAAAATACTCTCCAGTTCTAATATAACTGATGCTATTGCAGCATCTATGCTAACCTCGTCAGGAGCCGCCATCGTCGTTCAGAAAGAACAGTCGCCTCTCCGCGTCGTCTCAGACTATGCTAACACACCTAGCTGCCGGGAGCTCCTCACAGGACGCTGATTGGCCAGTGGTCTGGCTTGCCGGCCACTAACACATTACTTGAAGCCTGACGAGATGGATTTTCATGTGATATGTGATCCCGCGATTCTCGCAACACTGGTCAACACAGGTGTAATAGATCATAGATTAATTATGGCCCCATCCTATTGTGTGTCACAGACACTCCAGTGAGCCAGCATGCACGATACCAGGGCCCTGGCCCACATAAACATAACAGGACCATAACTAATATTATTAATTACACCTGTATTTACCCTTCAATGACATGTCAAAATTGAGAGGAAATAGAGGCACCACCTGTCCCAGGCATGTAATGACACAACCATAGTTATGATAGAAAGAACCGGTTAATCCAATATGGCCTTGTGGTGTAGTGGAAACATGGCTCATTGAGGTCCTGGCTCAGCTGTCCCCCAAACAGGGATAAACAGAGGTTCCCTGGTGGCTCAGTTGGCTAAGGCACATACTAATAAGCCCACATGTCATGAGTTCAAATCCAGCCTGGCACTCAAATGTCATCACCCCTATGAAAAGAAAAGACAAAACAAAAACTAACAAGTGCGAGAAAGTAACCAAACAGCAGCTGTCCAAGCAAAACATGTTTTGCGCTGTCGTCCAAGTTTTTCTCCTCTTTGAAGAACTTTGTGACAAAAGGAGTCTTCACAAAAAAGATTTGACTCTGTCCACGGTAAACATTTTAGCTGTTAAAGCCCAGTGAGGCACGCCATCGCAGCTTCCCCGTTGGATCCCCGTTAGAGCTCTGAATGCTTTCTAATGATGCAGAGGGAGAGAGGAGGTCGGACCAGTGCATCTATCACTGTCAGATTTGATTGTGGAGGCCGTGGTGTGAGGCAGAGCCGTTACATAATGCCTATGTTGTGTTTGTTATGTCATAAAGTTTGGCATCGCAGCTGAAAGCGTGAATCAGAATCCTACTGACCCTCTCGGTCTCCCTGCACGATAGCTGGGTTTTTTTTTCAACTTTGCCGCTCAGATTAATCACCATTTTATTCAAATTGCGGAGAAGAGTAAAGAAATCCCACCACCACACTCCTGTGTGAAAAAAAAGAGAGAAAAACAAGCTCTTATGTTAATCTGTAAGCTTTTGTGAAAAAAGTACAGTAGGTGCAGTGTCTTTGGATTTGTCCTACCAGTATTAACATGAAGCAGGGAGTGGCGATAACAGACTTTCCCCCTGAGTGGAAACCGTGGGTAGGATGAGGTGCATGCTAGAATGGAGGTGGGGCTGGTAAAATGTGGGAATAGTTGTTAACCTAGATAAGTCATTCCCAAAGACTGGGTCGGGACCCACAGATTTATATCTGCAGTACACCTTTGAGCCACATGGGGGAGCCTGAATGTCCGTATTGTTCTGATAATTGTGGCCGACTTATAACATTGAATCTAATATGAAAGGCTAGTGTACATTCTGTTTGTTCTACTAATGAGAGGAAAAAAACCAAAGCCTATTAACTCCACATAAGTGCATTTATTTGGTCTCATTTATTAAGTATTTAACATGTATATATGTTCAACGCATCCTCATACAATATGATATCTCACGAAAAGTTATTCATTTTTCGTGCGTTTTCTTACGAATGTCCAGCAACACGTGGTGCATGTGTCAATTTCAGCTCCAGTCTTTTCAAAATAAACTTACATGTTCACAGGAAACAACTTGCTAAGGTTTAGGCAACAAAACTACTTAGTTAGGTTTAGGAAAAGGTCGTGGTTTGGTTTAAAATAACTCCGGAAGTGGCGTAACCTAAGTAAGAACGTATGAATGTTGACTTCTCCTGGGCGAATATCTGGTGTTTTTTGACCCACCCATCCATCCCGACCTCCTCCCTCGCGGCGTTTGTCGCTCTTTGTACTTCCTGGCTCACAATTACGTGGATACAAATTGATTTCGTGGGATATATACGAATTACAGTTTATTACTTTTCGTAGGTATAGCAACGAACGGTGTATGACAGCCTGATGTGTTTTCAATAACATGCATAACATGAAGTTGTGATTTATCAAATGTATATATCTTTCATATATGTGAATGTATATATATCAAAATGGCACATTTACCTATTCAAGATAAGGAGATGCTGAAATGGCAGTAAAAATGGTCAGGCATGTTCATTTACACATAAATCCGTTCTTCTCACAAGTTATAGATATGGCCTATTGTCAATTGGGTGGCAATGGTTGGTCATTTTTAAAAAGTGGGTTCTCAGAAAAAAAGTTTGGGAAACACTGACCTGGATGTCAATGTCATCTTTAAAGTGTGATATAAGTATATTCAGTTTGGTTAAAGATTAACATGTAATTTAATACATTTGGTTTACTGTCTAGCCCTAAGCAGCAGCAGTAGTAGTTGCACACAGAGAGAAGCTGCAGTCAATAGTCCACCTTACTAGAGTGGGGCGTTGGATATGTGAGTAGGCTGTATCTGGTGGGTAGTGCATGACTCAGGTTGTATGTGTGGACTAGCTGCACAGGCTTTACTCCATCTGTGCTTCACAGAAAAGACTTGGCAAGTAGTCGGTTTATCAACCTGAGTGATTTGAGCACTCATTTCACACTAGCAATATGAAATTAGACCAAGAACATAACCCTTGACGCTTTCTGATATACTGTAAAGAATAGTCAGAACTGTGGGTGTACTTTGAAAGTTTAGCAAAGATTTGTACAGCTACTGCTTGCCAAATGAAGGCAGGCAGGCCAAAGAATGAGTATTAACTGGGATTGTATCAGTCTCTATCAAAGCACAATAGACGTGACCTTGGTTATAAAGATAAGCTATTTAAACGATAACATCCCTATTGAAAGTGCCACACTGTAGCACTTCCCTTGTAACACTGTTCAAAATGTCACAGATTGTTCTTTTATCTTCCTCTGAGATCCCATGTGAAAGATCTGTTTGTAATTTGCCCTACTGGTAAAACAACCTCTTTTGTCCTCTATTTCTTTGTACTCTATGTATTCGCTCATATTTATCACCATGAATATATAAAATATGAGGATCTGTGAACTGCAGGCACAGGGAGTAATCAACATTGTAAAAAAAAACTAGAGATCATCTTGCGATGGGATCACACCAGCCGTGATGCCAAATTGGACCAGGGGCGTAAAGTGGGGGGGCCAATGGCTCCTTCCCCCTGATTCCGGCGCCCCTGCTCGTACCACACCTATCTTCAAACTCAACCTTCATTTTGATCTCAATTACAAATCAGTAAAGATTCGTGACTGCATCTTGCATGGTTGTGATGCTATCACGGTGACAAAATCTGTCTAAAGAAAGACATTTAAATCGCATGATGACACACAAATGCGCAAGGTGAAACTTGGTTCATATATTATAATCTGACTATAAAGCAGTGGTGATTTTAGACTCTTTTAGGGGCGCTAAGCACTGTCACACTGTGACATCTTACATCAGCCTCTGTGAGGACGTGTGTGCCGACAAAAACCCTCCCGCACATACAATAACAGTAAACCTTGGCAGCTTCGTCAGGCCAAGGAGGAGGCCTACGGAAGTAGGGACGTCCTGTACAACCAGGCCATGAACACACAGACTAAGGAGATCAGAGTAGCAAAGAAGAGCTACTCTGAAAAGCTGAAAAACAAGTTTTCAGCCAACGGTCCTGCGTCAGTGTGGAGAGGCCTGCAGGACGTCACCAACTACAGGTGACTACAGTCACTACTACAGTCGCTCCACTATCATCCCGGTCCCCAAGAAACCCTCCATCACAGGATTAAATTACTACAAGCCCGTCACCCTGACGTCTGTGGTCATGAAATCCTTTGGAGACTGGTGTTGACCCACTTGAAGGACATCACAGGACCTCTGCTGGACCCCCTACAGAGCAATTAGGTCAGTGGATGACACCGTAAACATCGGACTGCACTACATCCTGCAACACCTCGACTCCGCAGGGACATATGCAAGGATCCTGTTTGTGGACTTCAGCTCGGCGTTCAACACCATCATTCCAGACGTTCTCCGCTCCACCGGTCCCAGCCTCCACCTGTCAGTGGATCACAGACTTCCCGACAGACCGGAGGCAGCGGATGAGGCTGGGGAAAATAACATCCAGCACACGGAGCATCAGCACTGGTGCTCCCCAGGGATGTGTGCTCTCCCCACTGCTCTTCTCCCTGTACACCAACGACTGCACCTCAGGAGACCCATTTGTTAAACTCCACACACACAACAGTCATCGACCTCATCCGGGACGGTGACGAGTCTGCATGCAGACAGGAGGTTGAACAGCGAGCTCTCTGGAGGGTCAGAAAAATGTGGAGCTGAACGCTATTAAAACTGTGGAGATGACCGTGGACTTCAGGAGGAGCACCCCTACACTGCACCCCCATCACCATCCTGAACAGCACTGTGTCTGCTGGGGAAGCCTCTCGAAGAGGTTTCTAGGATCCACCATCTCCCAGGACCTCAAGTGGACTTCCAACACAGACACCATCAGGAAAAAGGCCCAGAGCAGAGGATATACAGTACTTCCTGCGCCGGCTCAGGAAGTTCAACCTGCCTCAGGAGCTGCTGACACAATTCTACACTGCAATAATCCAGTCTATTCTCTGCACATCCATCACTGTGTGGTTTGGGTCGGCCACCAAACAGGACAGGAACAGACTACAACGGACAATCAGGACTGCAGAGAAACTCATTGGTGCCAACCTGTCCTCCATCCAGGACTTATACACCTCCAGAGTCAGGAAACGGGCAAGAAGCATCACTGCAGACCCCTCACATTCTTGACATAACCTCTCCCAGCTTCTCCCCTCTGGGAAGCGCTACTGGACACTTTTTGTTGGTCATTGTTGTTCCTAGCTGTTATTTCATTCATTCAAGTAAATTGAGAGAGCTGCATAAAATCAGAGTCAAATTCCATGTATGTATAAACTTGGCAAAATAAATCTGATTCTGATTTCTAAATTTCATATCTGCACCCCTAAAAATAATAGAAAAACCTAAGGAATCCATTGGTACCAACCCTGTTGTGCTAGCTTGTTGGGCAGGAGGCTAAATAACGCTCTGAAGAAAAGTTAAATTTTGTTGAGAGAAAACCGGCATGGCCATTTTCAAAGGGGTCCCTTGACCTCTGACCTCAAGATATGTGAATGAAAATGGGTTCTATGGGTACCCACGAGTCTCCCCGTTATAGACATGCCCCCTTTATGATAATCACATGCAGTTTTTTTGCAACCCAAAAATTGCCGCAACAACTTAGACCTCAAATTGGTTATTACCATAAATATAGGTTATAAAGGGATAACATTTAATTTATCTACAGGAGAATAAATATCTGAAAGCAATACAGAATGACTGAGAGCCTTAGGCTACTGCATTATACTCCATTATATTTGGAATTGTCACCTGGCGCCTGAATTTTGTGTTTTCCTTTATATAAATAAAGACATTTCCACCACAAATTGATGCAGAAGTGGGTGCACCAGAATGCAGGAAATTAAGTGTTTGATGCCCCAGACCCTCCGCTTAATATGTGTGTCCCCCCTCCAGTGTTGAAACGAAATCTACGCCCTTGACTGCACACATGTCACATTCTCATTAGTGGCTGAGCCCCCCTAAAGGTCTGGTCCTAGAAACAAATCTCTGTGACAAACAAAATCCAAGAACAGAATGTTTCACACAAAAATAACTGCATGACCTCATGACAACATTCATGTCATGTCATCACGTCTATAGCAGCTTCCTCCCCCTGCCTCCATAAATATGTAGAGGCTGCTTATCAGCTGGCAGCTGGTGCTTGGGGGAACCCTCTGCATTACTGTCAGATTATAACAGCACATACTGCATAACCTGTTGAGTTTATACTGCTGCAGATGAAGTCGTTTATATACTGTAACACTAAATCACTGTTTAGAACATCATCATTTAGAGGAAACCGTTTGCAACTTCCTGTTTTAAAACACACCCTCACTCTCTATAGTTGCATTTGTCCTATGGTTTGGCTGCCAACCAGTCTGTAGTAAAATCCAGAGTGTCTTTACAATAGGGCCCTGAAAATCTTGGACAAAAAGCAAATAAGGTACCATCATTGCCACATTCTGAGTAAATACAAGATGTTAAGTTTTGCAAACTTTATTGATTTTAATTATGTAAAGCTTGTGTTTAAATTGTTTGAATGGACTTGCTCCTCTGCCTTTCTGCAAATACATCATGAGACTACAGAGCTGTAGCAGATCCACCAGAGCAGCTTCAAGCGTCAATTGTAAAGTTCAATTCTGCAGAACATCTTTTGCTCAGACAGCTTTTTCTGTGAAAGAAGCGAAGTCTTGGAATCTCTTAAAATCTGCTGCAAACTTTACCACCTTTAAGAGAGCAACCAGATCCTGTTTAATTCAGCGACAAACTTGTACTCCTGTCTAGTTTTTCATGTAATGTTTTTAAATGTGTTGCTTTATTGTATTTATTTATTTTTCCTATACCCATTCCTGTTTTAATATCTTATTTTCACAAAAAGCCCTTCTAGGGACAGGTGTTGCAAATTATAAGCATCCCCTATAAGCACTATGATACTGGCATCAGATAGTTGTTTATAAGTTGTCTATGTACATTGTATTGGTCCCTATTAAATAAACCATGAAGAAGAAGATTTTTCTAATGTAAATGTGCTGTACTGCAGCACGTGTCCATGTAGTAGTAGTAGTAGTAGGCTATGAGCAGCTAATAATAGGATGATTGCATGGAGCAACATGAATGCCTTGCTTTAGTCTCCTACAGTATAGGCTGTTCATAACCCTGCATGTCAGTGGAACAGTGTTAATGCTCAGCTGCTCCACAGAACCATATGGAGGCTGTCTGCGCTTTGTCTGCACGCTCTTTCAAGTTCAACATGAGGAGATCCAGCCACGTAGGCAATGTCCATATTCAGATCATCCCGACTGATGCAACAGTTTCCACACTAAACCTGAAAGTGGACCGAAGCATCAGAGGCTGACCACATTCGCGCGTAAAAAGCGACTCTTTTCTGTGCGTATTTATGCGGTTTGTGCCAAAGTCAGACTGTTATTAAACCATCTATGAATGAAAAAATGTCATTCCTCTGCAGCAGTGTCCTTATACAGTAGATCTGGACCTGAACAAATACCTCTTCTGTCACGGTCTCCTATTGTGTGCCATGATATTGTAACTTTATCAGCAAAGCAACAGCTGCACACATTACAATAGTTATTCATGCAACACGTTTCTCCCTGTGGCTGAATTCAACCATATCAAGACAAAAGCTGTCACACACTCACCGATGATAATAGCGCAAGCGCTCAAAAGTCCAATTTCTTTTTTCAGAGTGACTCTGTCGCTGTTGGAGGAGTTTTTATCCTTCTTCTTTTTCTCTTTGTCCCCCATCTCCTCCTGCCTTGCTAAAGTCAGCTTCCTGCCCGCCTCGGTCCGGTCCAGATCCTGCAGACTGAACCCAGCTCCGCTCCTCGCGCTCCCTTATAATATAGCCTACTACTGATGAACGGATGAGGACATGCGCATGCGCACCACTCACCCACTGAGGTCACCACCAGGTAGACTGATGGAAAGGTGTGACCAAATTATGATAAAAAAAATAATAATATAATAAATGAATAAATAGCCTACATAGTCAAGCTGTATAGGGAAACTGTCCAATTCAAATAAAATAAATGAATATGGATAGGCAATTTGACCACCCAAAATCTAATGCCTTAAAGGGACTATTTGTAACTTTCATAAATGCTTGTTAAAAGCGACACCTGTGGCCGCTAAGTCAACGAAAGTCAGCGTCGGGTTCGCGCTTGCTCGCTCTAAATAGACATGAACGAGCATCGCTCAACACAGTGAGGCGACACACGTCAGCTAAAACCACAATATCAGTCTATATTTCACCTGCTTGGCAGTAACGTTAGCTGACCAGACGAAGGTCTCTCCACGAACATGATTTATATCTGATCCTAGTGTTGGCTTTTCCTGCTTCAGGAGGCTGAAGCAGGAAGAGAAACGTTATCGTCTCCCAACCGCAGTTGGAGGGAGACACCGGCACCCGGTCGGAGATGATAACGTTTCTCGCTGCGGAGCCTCGTCACTTCACAAGACACGGGAAACCTCTGTTGGTCTGGAGGAGCTGCAGCAAATATTTCTGCACAAACGTCCACTGTACATTCACTAGATATTCTCAGAGCTAAACTAACTCTCCTGCAGTGTGTAGTGAGCGCGCATGAACGTGAGGTGGAGCAAGAACGCGCGCGTTGTGTGAGTGAAGACAAGCAGGCTGCGGAGCGGTCTGAACAGCGTAGCCACACGCGAGCACGCATATGCGAGCATGGGACACCCACCCGGTAGATTTATACGTGTAAAACGTTACAAGCAGTCCCTTTAAAAAAGACAGTCATTTATCATGCCATCAATCATTGGAATAGCTGCCCTCTTTACATCCGTCAATCCTCTAACAAATACCATCTAAGAATGCATTACTTAAGCAGCTGGTTGATAGTCCAGTGTTGGTCATGTATGGTTTTTCTTTTGTTCCTTTTCCCTGATGATGGGCCTTGAGGCAAAATGGTTGTGGAAGATGTGTATGAATGTGAAATTTATATATGTTTGGAAAATTTGAATGTTATTAGTGTAACACAAATATGATGTTGTATATAGTATGTATGTGATAAATGTAATGTACTTGATTTCGGACCCCAGGAAGACTAGCTGGTGCCATTGGTATCAGCTAATGGGGATCCTTTTTAAATAAATAAATAAATAAATTTACTCCTTGGAAATGGTTCAGTGTCAGCTGGACAGGTGAGTCTGTTGCTGTAATTTGAGCCTCGGGGCTTTTTCTTTAGAAGTGGAGGAGGGTCTACAGTATACACTACTAGATGCTCTTGATTTATTAACTATTTTTTCCCTTGTGGTTCTGTTGACTCACTGTATTTCTGAATAAGAAATACAGTTTGCTAAAGGCGTGACCACACATCTAACTCCTTGATCTTTAAGGGTGGGAAACAGAGACGAGAAAATATTTACTTACCTGAAGTTTTATTAACAAGCCTATGTTTTACGCTACAGTAGGTGTCTCCATAGGACCACATTTGATAATGTGAAAACAATACCACCCACACCCTGTCCTTGGCTGGTAATTAATTAATAAATAATCAAGCTGTATAGGAAAACTGTCCACTTCAAATAAAACAAATTAATAAGTACAGGTATTTTTAGGCTATGCTGCGATATATGATATATATATATCTCGATATTTTCACATTTTCTCTAAAATGGCTGTTTGATTTTAACCTTTGATGTGTATGATCATACCAGCGTGATCATTCTAGCAAACTAATCTGAACACTCCGAGGTGGGTACTGTCATTTTGAAGTCAGATTGGTCTTTGGAAATGTATTCTTATTAAGTTTGACTAATTATTCACACCACTTAAATATTTCTTTTCTCTGAAATACAAATACAGTTAATACAAATGTATTATTTAATATTTATTCATTTTGTTCGTTATTTATTTATATATTTTTTATTTATTTTGGTAACACTTCATTTTACAGGTTCGCAAATGTCATGGTAATTAGGTGATAATTAGCAAGTAACCTATTTGAAATTTTTCTGGAATTACTGCCAAATTAGATTAGATTTTTTGACCTCTAGTCTCGTAAGTCAAGAGCCTGGAAGACGTTCAAATAGGCAGTAAAAAACGTAAAATAAAAACCTACAACGGCATCGTCAAGGTAACATGATATGTTGCTGCAAAGTGCTCTCCCGTTCAAATGTATACCATTTCAAGCCCTTGCAGCCTCTCACACTCCAGGTGACATCAGTCAAGTCCCTGAGGGTTCAAGGCTTAAGGCCATATTAGGGGGGACATTGGATCGGGCCTAAATCAGAAAAGATATATTCCTACACAGCCCTGTCTCCTAAAAATTGCATTCCCAAACAACAAAACTGCATTGTCAATTACGTTTTGAGGGAAACATATTTAGTTTTTGACGTATCACAAGGATATTCTGCGTAAGTCTGCGTAGGGAGGAAGTCGAGGTGGATGGATGGGCCAAACAAACACAGGACTTTCACCCAGGAGGCCGCTGCTCCGAGTTAAGAGTCCGTTAAGAATAACCGAACCGAACAGATAAGGAGTATCGATAAGAGAAGTAGGCTAGTATCGATAAAATTCTAACGATACCCATCTCTACTTGTGTTATGAATAAAATACGTTATCATGTTATTTTGTTATTGCCAATCGTTCTGGACCTCTGACCTTGAATGAAAATCAGATGCGGATCTTTGAATAATAAGTTTGAGAACCCCTGATTTAGATGGTACATTAAAAACACATGAAATCAGAGGAATGCACGCACAGGCTATATTACACGCTTGGCTTATTCATCAACCATTTCTTTTAATTTTGCTTAATGATAGTTTTTTTTAAACTCATGCAATCCAGTACTGTATTAAAGTATCCACCTACAATTATCCTACCTTTGGTTTTATTTGCAATTATGTTTGCAATGTCTCTAAAGAAAGAAGGATCGTCTTCTGGTGGAGCATGAATAAATAAGAAACATATATAAATGGAACAATAATTTGTGAAATAATTCAAACTCAACTTATCATTATAAAATGTTATTTAATCTTTCTGATTTTCATAATAAAACTGGATTGTTGTTGATTTAAATACATACAGGTAGGGTGTTTATGCATAAGCTACTTTTAACAGGAGTAGCCCGTAGAGACCAGAGCACTCAGCAATTAGAGCTGTCACATTTTATTGTGAAGGCAGGACAGTAACATAATTAAGATTTTGGAATAACTGGTGCCTTCCTAAGATTTAATTACAGGTTTTGTTAACAACAACTCACAATGCCAAATCCTTTCTAATCTTGGGGCGAGTCATTTCTTTGAATGTAGTGTCAAACCGGTTTGACTTCTCCTCATTTGGAACAAATGCAAAAAGACACATTTGAATACAGACTACATTTATCAGAAGTCCTATTATTAATTTGAATACAGACTACATTTATTTGAATACAGACTACATTTATTTGAATACAGACTACATTTTTTAGAAGTCCTATGTAGAATGGACTCGTTTGGTTATTATTTGGTTTCTTTAATAAAATTGGTTAACCATCCCTGGTGTGTTTGGACAACTGGAGCACTATCAGTGATGCTAAGTGTTGTTTTTGTAGTATGTCATCATAAAGTACCTCTGTATTTGTACAGTAAATACAACAATAATCTGCTGAGACTCAAGTCTTTGTCTCAAGTCTTTACAGACAATGTGGAAGCTTCTCTCAGAAATGTCCGCTCTCCTGTTCTGTATCATACCTGAAAAACACATAAAATTTGACAAATACAACTTTAAGTCTTTGCTATGTACCACTGAAACACATTCTGTCTTCACAATGATCCAACAAAAAGGGACAGTAATAAATAAACTAGAAAATATCACAAGAAATTTTGACAGTGTGTCATGTCATTGTCACAACAGGTGTCAAGGCATTGTTAATATCATTAGTAAGACCTGTTCTGAGCTACCTGCTCTTATAATACATCCATGATTTTATTTTGAAAAAAAAAAAGTCTTGTCCTGAGTTACCTGTTAAGATAGTTACATTATTGGGGTTTTATTTTTTAAACACTGTCCATCCCCTAGTTTCATGTTCACATACAGGGAGAGTTGGGGGCTTTTATTTTGAAAAACAAGCTTCACACCTGTGTCTACCCTGCTGTGACAAGTCTGCATAGAAAACGGTAAATTAGTTGTTCACAGTTTAAAAATGACTACAGGGTAAATGAAAGACCGTTTTTTTTCTGTCTTGTCAAAGTTTAAATGTGGTGGTGAAGTAATTTATGAACCATGATCTGGAGTTATACTCTTTTCCCAATCAAATTTGGATGGTAGTGTTGTGTTTTTGGGTTTACCAGCACATGACTCTTGCTTTGTGTGCAGCCTGGGGGTGGTCGTCTGGTCTCCTCCTCAGAAAGACCTTTGTAAAACTTCACACTCATACCAATTAGCTAAATAGGGATATATGTGCCAGAGGGACAGAGAGAGGGAAGCATTACCCCAGAATGATTAATTATTTCCCCTGCGGTGTATTTGTTGTCAATGATGACTTCCTGGTTTTCAATAAAGCCCCGTTTTTTTTTTTTATATGTCAGAGCACATGGTGTGAGGTTTGTTAAGAGTGTTTTTTACATCCCCCTATTGGCTCAGAAGTACATCCTGGCCGCTTTTCAAATCGTAATTATTAAACATGTTCAATATTTACAATTGGATATTCTCTTGTGTGTGGGAAACCACCCCGAGGACAGCCGATGACGCAGTCAAGTAGGAAAGAACGACAGTCAATAGAGAACCAAGCTGACTGAAGAAGGAAGGACAACCACCGCAGTCATGGCGGCCGCAGCTAATGCAAAACGCAAAGAATAAAGTAGTAGTAAGATGGACCTCAGAAATGGAGGATCAACTTGTTGTTTTGTGGCAACAACACACGTGTTTATTTAACATGTTTCCATGACTTCATCCTTTAATTTTATTTTTTCTTTGCAAAATTTCAGTACAAAGTAGTGCAAAAACATCACTAATTCTTTCTGCCCATCGTCCTGCGAGATTTCTGTTTTTTTTTTAGTTGTGACTCTTGTTCATGAATGGAGTCTGTTAGTGTGTGGTGGGCTGTTTTGGCCAAATCGTTGCTCACCACAAACCACAGGAACAAAACTGTTCAATTTAACATAACATGTCGTTATGTGTGGGGTCTCTCACATTTTCAACATCTTTTAAGTTTTGAAAAATCTTGGAAGATGTTTAAATAGGCAGTAAAAAAAAACATGAAATAAAACCCCACAATTAGCATCGTCAAGGTAACGTGATATATTGCTGCAAATTGCTGTCCCATTCATATGTACACCATTACAAGCCCTTGCAGCCTCTCACACTCAACCATTTACTCAGTGACGTCAGTCAAGTCCCTGAGGGCCCAGGGCTTAAGGCCTTAGGGGGGACATTGGGGATTTGGCCATACTCTGGCTCTCCAACCAATCCTCCATGCCAGATTGTTGTCTCTACCTCAGTAGTATACACAAGCTAAAGTCAAACTAGGTATTGTTAATTCATGGTGTTTGCTTTCAGGTGTTTTCCTTGTGTTCTAACCTGTTTTGCCCCAGGATCAGCTTTCAGAAGCTTTCCACGCTTCCCCTCACTATCTTCTCACGCCAGCTTCATCTCCGCCATCTCCATCCCTCCCCGCGGACCCTGGATTCCCATTCTTCATCAGTTCCTTATCCTCATCCTTTGTGGTAATAAGACACTCTTTTACACCTCCATTCAGCCTGTGTCCTGCACTTGGGATCAACTGGATGCTCACAACACCTTAGCAAAACACCAAACAAAACTATTAGCGTACTGACTAAACATCAAAACATCCAAAATGCTGTCTTTTAACCATCTAAATAACTTGTGGTCAAAGCATGTACAGTCACAAGACTCCCTTGCCAAATGTAGTATTTTCTTTCTGCATTCGTAACTAGCAAAAACAAGCTTCACCCTTTTTTTACCATCAGCTAGGTGTTCTGGTGAATGTGGCTTGCATTTGATTTGCCTAAAACAATTACTTTTTTAAAGACCTTATGTGTAAGATTTGAATATGTCTGGAGGTACGTGTCCACAGGTTCCATCCTTTCCACGCTTCTCATTCATTGTCTATGTAAGCAGCCGTGCAATGCATTCTGGTAGCGTGGCAGCGCGAATCGAGAGACGGGGCGTCACGTTGGCCGCTCCTTGTTTGCATAAAGTTGAGGTCTAGACTACTTTATGCAAATCACGGGCGTCCGACGCGACTCGCCGCCTCAGGAAAATCCCAGGAAACTTTTGAACTAAGCGTTGATGATCCAAAATAAAGATATATTTAGCAACTGCATGGCTTATTTCTTGCATAAAATGTTTTCAGAAACACATTTCTGTACATTCTTTTTGTGAAATAAGAGAAGAAAGTTTCCAAACGAGCCGCCATGTTGTTTCCAGTTTGAAAGCTGGGAGCAGCAGCCCACGAGAGAAAGCGTTAGTCCAATCCGGTACCTAGTGCCTTGTGTCTAGTGACAGCCCATCAAGCGTCCAATGCTGGGAGGCGAGGCGATCCCTCGCGATAAAAAACGCCCCTGTGTACACGTACCATTACTATGGCGACTCCTAGAGGTACTATCAAAAAAGAAAATGTGGTGGACAGCAATGCATGCCACTCCCCTCATTTTTCACAGCGACTGTCTAATTTTTCTTAAGAAATATGCCTCTTAAATTATTTAATTATATACACATATTCAACATGAAGGGGCTTTAATGAAATCAGATCTTTTCTATTAACTATTAAGAAAAAAATCGGATGGACATTTTGAGCTTATAGTCAACTTTAAGGCAACCTTAACAATGAACCAGCATGACCGGCAGCCCATTGGGTGTTTTCTTTACTTGGCTCAGGAGATAATCCCTCTATCCCAGCACGTTCTATTTAACTGGTGTTTAATTGCGTGTATAATCAAGCCACTGTAGGTAAGATTCTTAATACCTGTGGCTTTTCTTTTCTACTACCCAACTGTTTGAGGTTTAATTGTACAAATAAATGATTTTCTGGTAGACTGGCAATCCTAATCTGTCCCGTAGTGAGTTGCTTGTGTGAGTTTGCCATCCCTTTGCTTTTCCTCCTTCCTTGCTCCTCCCAGTCCAGCAGCTATGTAGCTGATGGTAAAGCAGAGAAAGATAGAGATGTAGAGATGAGTAATGGTAAGGACATTACAGATGATACAGGTAACAATATTTGATATGTTAGACGTAATAGTTTCAGATAAAGGTTGGTCGAGAACATCAGATAGATGAAATGGTAGAGAAGAAAAGGTAACAGGTTGTAGGGACAGTTGAGATGATACAGCAGAGAGGAAATTATAGATAGAAAAGGTGAAGATGGTGGAGATAGTAGTGATGGTAGATGACTGGCTTTTGGTGGCTAAATAACGCACCAAAGTTTGGTGAGGAAAAACTGGCATGGCCATTTTCACAGGGGTCCCTTGACCTCTGACCTTAAGATATGTGGATGAAAATGGGTTCTATGGGTACCCACGAGTCTCCCCTTTACAGACATGTCCCACTTTATGATAATCACATGCAGTTTTGGGCACAAACATGGAGTTTTTTGAATGCAGTATAAATGTGTTATTTTTGCCTATTCTTGGTGTATTTGAATATTCCTGCATGCTGGCGTCCCTAAACAGTCTAGGAAATGCATGAATTTGGTACGACTGGAAATGAGCCCAATTGTATTCAACAGGTGGCTCTTAAGGGGATAGCCATGTAAAAGCTAAAAGAATATTAAATTTGGGAACCTTGGGATACTAGTACCATTTTTCATCTCAACAATACAATACAATAGGTGTTTACTTTTGGCCCGTGGCCCACCATTGAGTTCCAGTTTGGCCCTCCAAGGGAAAAGGTTCGGGCACCCCTGCTCTAACGATACCATGAGGTTCACATTTGTGGTTTTGAGTGGAATGTATCAACTGCTATTGGATGGATTGCCACGAAATTTGGTACACATATTCATGTTCCCGACGGAATTAGCTTTCCATCAAGTCAACACTTAAATTTGTCCAATATTTTGGTTTGTGACCAAATACCTGCAAGGCACAGCTACTCATACGCGAGGGATCCTACCTTGTTGAGCTTCCTTTGAGTTTGTGTCTACAGCTTTAAAACAGAAAAGAATAACAAACGTAAAAACACAAAAAAACCCACACACCACTTCATCTACAGTTTAAGGAGTTAAGCTGTTAAGTTGCGGCAGGCGAATGCTAACGAATGCACAATTAACTTGGAGTGCGGCCTCCCTCTCCAAAAGGAGGCCCCAACAAAGAGAGGAGATGCTTTGTTGGCGACAGGAAGGCAAGCTGAAACACTGGCTTCAGTGTGATGGCGGGAGGGGATGAGGAAGAGGAGGAGATGGAGGGGCAAATAGCCCAAATACTGTGGTGGCATTAGGGGAGGAGTTGTGCTGTAAACAAATACATCACAGCATCCCAGTACAGCGGCAGGAGGAGGACGAGGAGTATAGAGGGAGGAGAATGGAGGAGGAGCTGGAGGACAGGGAGAACTGAAGGAAGAGGAGTAGAGGAAATAAGTGGAGAATAACGGAAGGAGGGTCGGAGTTGAAGTGGAAGATGAACCAAAGGACTTGTGTGGTGATAAAAAGCTTCCTCCGGCCTCCAAACATTTAAAGACTCATCAAAATGCAGCCAAGAAATTATCTTTTGTCTAAATTTAAAAGACACGCTTGGTGGTTTGGTATTTACTGTAATCTCAGGAATTATAGAGCTTTTAGGGGTTTATACTAGTAAACTTTGTCTGTGAAAAAGTAAAAGAAAATGGCAAAACACACACCTAATCTGGTGAGGTGCTGGCTCACAGGTAGACATTAGGGGAAGGAGATAAAGGAGACTACTTGCGGAAATAATGATGCATACCATTTTTAAAAAAATGGATTAGAGTATCAGATCCTCCTCTCTCTCCTTTTTGAATCATCATATATTGACTGTGTATTTGTTTTTGTATAAACAGGTAGAGCAATTCAAGATATGTTTCATGTTATGGTTGAGGCAGTCTTTTTTTTCCTACAAACAATGCTGCACATGTCACACTAAGATGTTCCCAAGATATATTAAATAAACCCTTAGAAAGCAACACAGAGCATTAAGCACCAACCAACAAAGCACATGTAAATAACTGATGCTTCCGTTTTAGGTGTGTCAGTAAGCCATGCTTGAGAACCAGCATGCACCATTTGACAGCATGTTGCTTTTGGGTCACGTGGACATTTATTCTGTTTATGATACAGGGAACCACATGTAGCCGCTGCAGCCACACCACACCTGAGTGTGAGAGGGATCAAACTACTTTATTCAACAATGCCGTCAGTTTTGACAAGAATGAAAAGATGTTTATTCAGTACTTAGTGGGATTGTCAGGATCGTAGATAACAGGTTTTCAAACAGGGTTTGTCTTCAGGTTTATTTACTATTGCTTATGATGTCAAGAGAAAGTCTCTACAGTGGAGTAGATATTTTTTGTATGAAAACCACGTGTTTTCAGCCGTGCTATCGGCATGGCTCAAGGGATGGCAGTGTCTGACGGTCCACAACTTTGGTCCAGACGGAAATACCTCAACCATTTGATGGATTGTCATGAAGTTTTGTACAGACATTCATTGTCTAAAGAGGATGATTGACTTTGATGACCATCAGGTCAAAATTTTGGGTTTGAGGGTTTGAGTGAAACTGTTGGATGGATTGCAATAAAATTTGGTACAAACATTCAAAGACCCTTGGCAGCAAGCAGAATTTGACAAAGCATTAGCATTGGGAAAAATGAGGCAGAAAGCTTTAAGCAAGAGTTTAATTAAGGAAGGTAAATTGTAGGTAATATGGTGTAGGAAGGTTCATTTTTATACTGTTCTTATGACCTAATCATGATGTACTGTACTACTGTAGATTAGTACGTAGTAAGTTTCAGACATGGAAATGGCGAGAAAGAGAAAACAACAAATGAAACAATGATGGAGGGGGATATGTGGTTGGAAGGAAGGGAAAGCAGGTTGAATGTGGGATGGAGACTAGAGACAAGCAAAGGACGAAGCAAGGAGAAAGGAAAGGAGGGACGGAGACAGGTAGATAGGGAGTGGTGGAGGGAAACAAAAGAGGAGGAATGAGGAAAGAGGGACCACAAGAGAAAGGAAGGAGAAGAGGCCATGAACCTGACACCATTTTGCAGCCAAGGATAAACTATCACTCTCTCTCTCTCATTCTCTCTTTCATCCCACCCTTGATCTATTCTTACTGTAGAGCTTCTGGAGTGGCTGCTCAAATGGTTTGCCATACTGCCCGTACCACACATCATTTGTTAACAGGGAACCCAGAGTTCTTGCGGTTGGGGAGCAGAGCTGCATAGCAACCCCACAGCACTTCCTGTTGGGCCGGGGGTTGAACGCCGGTGCCCGTTGTTCACTGCAGTGCCCCCTCTGCCTTTAGAAAAGCAGCCGGGAGGCAGTTCGCTTACAATCGGCTTTGTGCTTCGTTGTGAGGAGAAGAGAAATGAGCGGAAAGGCAAAGCACCCTCAGTTCACTGCACTCTTTAACAGGCAGGGACCTCTATATGGTTTAACTAATATGGGTCTCTGAGGGCTGACGGGAAGATTTTTGGAATGATGGTGATGATAGCTGAGTGTTGCTATCAGTATACATTACCTTTAATTTGGTCTGTTTGCATGAACAAAACATTTTAAATATTCATATCAACCAAAAGCAATGCGAAAGGACATTGCTTCTGGTTGATATGAATATTTTAAATGTGTTGTACAGGGTTTTCTTTTTTTCCCAGAAGAAAACATTCGAAATCGTTTATGATAGCGTTGGTGAAGAGCGTGTACTGCCCATTTTCAGTAGCAAAACACTGTGTTGTAAATAGAAAACGCCCTCACCAGCATGCCGAGTTCTGTGATTACAGACGAAATGTTTAAAGTGGTTTTACAGCCATGACCACAACAGGGCCTGCTGGGTTAACTCACATAAGCAGCTTAAGTCAGTTCAGGCGTCTACTTGACGTGCCCTCTTGACATTACGTATCAATGGGAACTTGGATTATTGTTCCTGCATCCATGGTTCCATGCGAGTGCATATGCTCTCAAAACTTTAGAGTAGACTAACTCACATTGAACAGAACAAGTTAATCAAAGTGCAAGAAATCATGAAACACTGTTGACCAGGTGATAGTTTGAGGCAGGGCAGTAGGCAAACTTGTGCAAAAAGCACAACTATACTTTGTCTAAGAACCAAGTATGTGCAGACTGCAGCAATTAAAGCTTTGGTTGTAAAATAATCATTGTTTCTGTGTTTAGGACTGTCTGTCATCCTGTACATTTAGAGTCCTATTCATTTTGTAAAGAAAATGAGTAACTAACACAGCACTCAGACGAATGATTTTGTTTGTGCTGCTAACTACACGCTCTTTCTTCACCCTATCTATGTAGCCGTTGGGTGTGGTCACAAGTATAACAGAGTGCATCGGATAACAGAGATTTTTGTACTGGCCCATAGAAGTCAGCGCAACAGTTTTTGGTTAGATGGCAGAGGGCCAGCCCTACAAACATAAAAGACTGAGTGATAAAGTTACACGCTTGGTTGGCCGAGTGTTGGTGTTCCCTCATTGGCCGTTGTTCAGTCAAAATGAAAAGGCAGGGAACAGTCCTCTATGCAAATGAGCCCGTCCAGCGTGACGCATCTGGCTCACAAAACTTGGACCAAGCTGTCAAACTAGGCAATCTAGTTCTAAAATGAAACAAGATTCAGCAGTGGCATAGCCTAATTCTCGCTTACAATGTTTTCAGAAGTAGATTTTGGTGGATTGTTAAGACGGAATAACAAAAGGTTTATGAGCAGGCCGTCATGTTGTTTCCTGTTTGAAACAGCAAGCAGAAAACCAGGGACCAATCAGGTACATTCCACGAGAGGGTACGTCACCGCTTGAACGGCCAGTTGAGTGGCGCAGTGTGTCCACTAGTGTCCTCGACGGACCTGGTGGACATGTACCGCTGGATTTAACATTATAGACTTGACCACCGACTATTTGTGTAACAATTTAGCCACAAATTCACAGACTGACCATACATGGTCCACACATATACTCGGTTTTGACCGAGTCTTGTTTTCTGCCTACAAGATAGTGTGGAGTGCACTTTAAAATGCATCTCATATTGTCACTAATGTATTTACTAAACACAAATCAGCCTCTATAGGTTTTTTTTCACAGCAGACAATAGCAGGAAAGTTACAGGTGTGCGCGTACCTTTTAGTGCATGTTCGTGCATGAGAGCGTGCCCCACTGGCTAGCTCACGGCCGCCGCTCTGCACTGCTCTCTTTGCTGTTGTTTGCACTGTTAGCGCCATTAGCTGCGAGCCATCGGCTCAGCACTGTTAGCTCTGTCAGCACTGTTTGCTGTTGTTTGCACTGTTAGCGCCATTAGCTGCGAGCCATCGGCTCAGCCGTCGCCATGTTGAGAGTCGTGTGGAGGCAATAGAAATGCTCCCAATCTCGCATTTAGCATATTTAATAAGGCGTCACTGCATTTAGGTGTGCATGTTCCAGAGCCCTGGTGTTGGGCATGCTGGCTCAGTGGCATAGCTCACTGGGACACTTAAAGGAACCTTGTGGGGTTTTTGTATAAACATACACAAACACAACATTTACTTCCTCATAACACATTTGCAAGGTCGATTTTTTTAATATTTTGTAACCTGCATTGCAGTCGGTCGATCAGTGGAATAGTGCAAAATGAGGGATGTCATATAGTCTGCATTCACTACACTTACTGTACACATACAGTACATGGATGTCCTTTGCATGTAGTGCATGAGTTATAAACAACACAGAGATCTACTTATCAGAGCTTTGGCCTAATAATGCTTAAAACCCCTTTAAATAAACTTGAACTTGAACGGAGCCATCATTATTGGTGACACATGCTTTTCCTGCTAAGACAAGTCAGATGTCTGCCATGAGAAAGGCCTACTGGTGACGAGGGAAGGAATAGACTTTTCTCAGACAGACTTGGCAAACATTGAAACCCATCAAATCTAGAGATCTACAGGCTTTATTTCATTTAGGTGCGGCAGCTCTGGTATTGTTCGTGGCTTAAATGGAATTGGGCCATCACCAATGTTATCAGTTAAACCTGTTTTTACTTGTAATGACAAGTCAAGATGTCTGTGGGGAAGGTATTTGAAACACGTTTAACTCATATTTGCTTGGTCTTGAAGTGTGGAAATGTGATTTGGAGTATAGGGATGACCTGAAATATAGCTCCTCATTCAACACAACAGATTTGAGTCAGCCTATCAAACAAATTAATAAATGATACAGTGCAGTGGAATTATGTTGAATTATATGAAGAAAACAAACTGAAAACTAAAGGAGGAAAGCAGATCATCTAGTGATGCAATAGGATAGAATATTGACTAATGGACAATGTCAATGCTTAAATATTAACCTCTACCTCCACCTAGTGGTCGATGTTGTTTAGTACAACAACAGTCATCTAAAACATCCTCACATGTCAGAAACTGGAACCAGCAAATATTATCATTTTTCCCTGATTACTTATTATAGTATTATAGTACATATAGTAATTGTATCAGAACTACTTCACAGCATAAGAAGAACACAACTAGACTATCCAGAATCACGAACATGGCCAGTAAAATGATTGGGAAAGAGCAAAACCAACTGGGTTGTATAAATATTAAACACAGGCAAAACATAATAGCCAGACAAATTGTGTCTGATCCCGTTCATCCTCTTTTTAAAGAATTTATGAAACTGCCTTTGGGACGACGCTATAGATCCGCCGCAGCAACTACATTTACAAAAAGTCTTTCATACCAAATGCAATAACTTTACTAAATTCATAAACACCATTCACACTGGGACCATGTCCGTTATTGTTATCTGCACTGTGCATGTTGTGCTATTTATTGTATTTACTGTGATTTACTGCATGTTGTGCTATTTATTGTACGTAATGTAACGTGATTTACTATGATGTGTTTTAACCAAACTGTGAAGCTGAAGGCAAATTTACATTATTATTATTATAACTAATAATTATTATTTTCTACGTGCTGTTTTTTTACATTTATTTATTTTATTTATTTATTATTTATTTTTTTAAGGTTTCTATCTTATTACCATGATTATTATTATATTATTGTAGCACTTATTATCTTTAATTTTGACCAATTAATGAAATTATTTTTCAAATTATTTCTATTTTTTCTGTAACTTTACCTCTCGGGTTGGGAGGAAGGCTGGCCCTGTTTCTGTGTGGGAGTGGAAAGCGATGTGTATGTGTATATACTGTATATGTATGTACATATTAAATGTTAAATTTAAGATATAATGTCTTGTATTATGGCACCGGTGTTATGTTTTGTTTCCTTTGAAAAAAAGGAAAAAAATTAATTCCCCC
>CAKAKR010057638.1:0-10552 GCA_916700685.1 Adelosebastes latens | reverse complement strand
GATTATTATTATTATTATTATTATTATTATTATTATTATTAGTAGTAGTAGTAATAATTAGAAATTACACTCTCTTTACATGGCTCCATATTGTCCTAATCACAGATACAGAAGCTCCTGTACTCTTTATTTTTGTGTAACCAAAGTCCAGAGCTCTGTGATGACGTCAGAAGTAGGTGGTGATACCAGCGATTATACTTTGTCACTTCATGTACAATTTTCCAGACCATCAGGTCAGTGTCATTTTGATTCGTCAAACAACAAATCTTGTGTTGATGGTCTCTATTTCTGACCATGAACAATAAACTGTTAATGTGCTGACGAAACCTGCTCTTCTTGCTTGTTCTAACCCAAAAAACAACAACAACAACAACAACGTAAAACTGGCTGAAACTGAAGGACCCACTTGACATAACCAGCCTGACCGGTTTGTACAGGGTGGTGACATCATTCTAGCTCAAGGAAGGTGTTACACCTGAATAGAGTGAATGGTCAGTTACAACTTCAACTCCAATCCTATCTTCTTCTGTCAAACAGGAGTATCCTGTAAGCCGGTAATTGTACAAATGTGAATGTCTTTATTGACCTCTAAAACATTAGTTCCCATTCACCTCAGTGGTTTGGTCTTACTGTATAGTATATGGACAAACTGACATGAGTTTTTAATGAACTGCAACTTGTAAAATCATTTAAATACGACTGACTTTGCATTTTGAACTATGATTCTTCACAAAAGACCAAGTGAAAAGGCCTCAATGACATGTTGTATGCAGCTTTTAATGTGTTCTAACATTAATGAGTCAAATGGGAAACCAAACTATTCAGCCACACACAGATGTTTAATGAGGCTGGAAAAAAAAAACGTCTCCTTTGTATTAGCCTTCGTCTGGCTTTCAGTGCAGAAATGTCCCAGACAAAGACAGCCTTGGCCTAGTTTACAGCCACAGCAGCAGCAGCACCCTCATTCTCCTGGCTTCACCTCTGTGTAGCTGTTATCAATAATCCTCTCCTGACATTAATAACCACCACTTAACCTGCTTTCTAACCAGCAAAACCAGCTACGCTCATGCAGGCGGCTCCTCGTGTTTCACCTCAAACACAAACAAACTGAGGAAAGGCTTTACAGGCACAACACCAGATCTAGCGTAGCAAATCTAACACTTTAGCCAGATGAGTTAAAGTTCTTTTAATTACTCAGGTGACCATGACTGGGACAGAGTGCTACAGGAATGAGTCCTAAAATTCGGAAATGAGTTCGCATTTTAGCACTTTTGGTTCCCTCGTCTGGAAGTCAATGAGTTTTTAGTTAAATGCCTGAAATAAGGTCTGTGGTTAACACAAGCTGAAGAAATTTTAATGTTTTTGTCTACAACATAAAATACATCAATAAATACCCCACTCGTGAATTTTGAAGCCTTTACGTGTCTTAAAAAAGGCGGTTGCTAACAAGTGGCTAAATGAGAAAACTAAATGTCATCACGCCGCCTTTACAGCCTTGTTGTGTATACTCGCACTCATGCAACCGTAGTGTAGTTCATCTATAGCCTAACGTTAGCTTTTTACTTCTGGTGATTGCATTCACACTTCAAAAATCATAAAAGTGGTGTTCATTTTGTGAAGGTTATCTTGCTGAGCAAAACATGTAAGTATCATAAACGTGTGTTTGCCACAGAGCTTATTTTCTGCAGTAATGCAAAATCCAATGGAAAAATGTCATTGGCTTTTTGTCAAGGGAACCAGGGCGATGCTAACTTCCTGGTTGGCCTACAAAAACACGTCAGTCCTGGAACACTCTATAAGCTTCCTCATAGCATTAAACAGGCTCCAAACCATGTCACGTTTAAGGCAAATCTGACACACTGACTTTTAGATAACGTTCCCCTATACATTTTTTGGATTGTGTGTAGCTCATTTAATGGACCAGTTTCAGCATAATAGGAAGAGTGTACTTTAGCCTGTTGTCAGAATAATGCCTGTTAATGCCCATTGTCAATATTATTTGTATATTGATGTTTTTTCTGCTTTTATATGCTGCTAATGCTGTACTCCACTATCTCCACATGCAGTAAGGCCTCTAACTTTTTTGTGTTATCCTCGATGTTCTTTTAATTGTGCACATACATTGGTTTTGCAACCATGTAAGTTTCTTTTTAAAATTAATTGCCAAATAAACAAAACGAAAGAAAGCTAAACACACTACAACATAATACACTATTGAGATACCTTTGACAAAAATGAAAGTTAGCTTGGGGGTAAAGTTCAGTTCACCCAGGCAAACAATTAATCAGAGGAGTCGTAGGCCTACATTTTTATTACTTTTTATAATGTTTGTATCGATCTGTCTGTTTATGCCAGTAACTTTCAGACCATCTGTCTTTCTCCCCACATGTGAGAGATGTGCATATCCTTATCAGTATATGCGTCTGCAAAGGAAAAACACTTACTCAACATTGAACAGTGCTGTTATAATTCATTTATTTCATTGTGGATTTAATTTACTTTATAAAACACATGCATTATTTTCATGTATGTCTTTACCTCATGACAATGCTAAACATTTGCAATTTTTTTCATACCACTCATGTATACAACTCCAAGTAATATATTCTTGAAAGATATGATATTAAATTACATATTAAAAGTTGTGCTCTTCAACAAATCAAATACTGCAATATCAGCCTCAGACAATAAAACTGTTTCCACCGAGGCATTATTACTATGATTGTTGTGATCATCCATGTGAGAATCACTGATGTGATGACATGTGATAAGCACCATCTTGTTTGTTCACTCCAGTTCAACAACCTGTTTAATTTGAAGTCAGATGATCGTGCCCTACACTTAAAGACATGCAGTATAAAGTAGGGCTATAGGTTCTTATTTATGTCAGAGTGCAGGAAGATGAAAAACAGGTTTGATAGTATTTAAACCTACTTGTACTGATAAGGCACATATCTTACATATCATACTTTGGCATAGAGGTCAACATGTGACTTCCGTTAGCCAGACTATTAAGGTTATTATTATTTTTTATAGCTTTAGATAAACAACATAATTATTATTCTGTAGCCTAGTGACGCCAAGGGTGTGTGACAAAGCGTCAATATATAATAATTTTCTGTCTCACTTGTGCTTTTCTTGTTTTTCTCTTTCAAAATTAGCATTTGATAACAACAGTTAGGATCAAATGTAAATAGACCTACAACTTTTAACAAAACATTGGCCTTTTGACCAAGCTATTTTAGCACAACAGTGATTTACTTTATTAGAGCGAGCCAGCGCTCCAGATGGTGCAACTTTAGCACCTGTAAGCCCGACTTAAATCAATATCGAAACTAAAGAAACTAAAAAAAAAAAAGTAAAATACTGTCAAGGGTACTGGCAGGAGTAGTTTAAGACAGGACTCGTGTGTGGCATTTTTAAAGTACTTTGAGCAAATGACAGACGTGCCAGTTAAAGAATAATAATATTACGTCTTTTTTTCTTTTCTTGAAATAGTGTCTTTATTCTCATTAAATTATGACTTTTTTCTCGTAATATTATTACTTTATTCTCGAAATCTCCGATTTTTTTCCCCCCTCAATGTGGCCCTAATACTTTGTCGTAGTAAATACATACATTTAAAAAAAAAAAAATACAGATAAATGCAAAAATAAAGTAATACATTTAAAAATTATTATATTATAAATATTATATATATATATTATAAATGTCTTAAATCCACAATGAAAATATTTAATAATGATAACAGCAATGTTCAGTGTTGAGCAATTTTTTTTAAATCAAGTTATTATAAATTGTATATTATAAATAATAATTTGCACGTATAAGAAAAGATAACAAATAGTCAATATGATTAAGTTAAATATTTAAGTAATGAATTGATATTGTGATTAAGTTATAAGTAATGAATTGGTATTCCGGATTGATAACAAATTTATATTTTGATAAGGATAATTATATCAGTAATTAATTTATATTTCTTTATTACACAGATTAAAGGTAATAATTAGAATTAGAATAATTATAAATAATAATAGTTATAGTTTGACAAATTTAGGAAAATTTAATTAGAGTATATTTATGGCTCAATAAGGAAGCTGCTTAATAATTAATAATTGACTTATGGAGAAGGGGTTGGATTAAATAAGTTTATAGTTCTTCTTGATATGTAAATCAAGGCATCAAGTGTTTGACAATTTATTTTTCTTATGCTTTTCATTGTATGTAATACTACTTGTTTCTGACTGTCCACTTGTTGGTATGATCATTCTTTTTCTTTCTTTTTTTCTTTTTTTAATTATATTTTTATTGACATTTTAATAATTTACAGATCCTGTATACATACACCACCCAACCATGTCTGTCTAAAGTGCCGTATTTTAAGATTTGTTATACACATAAAAACAAACATTGAAAACAACAGTATGAACAAATAGGGAATCTTTCATTATCATACAATCATAGATTTGTAAAAAATAAAATCTGGCCTGTGGGGTGTTACATAGTTGATCCAGTTGTCCCAGCGTGACACAAATAATTCCAGTTTATGGTTAACATATGCTGTTATCCTCTCCATTTTATAAATGTCCATTGTAATATCCATCCATGTATTCAGAGTTGGGCTCTCCTGTGATAACCATTTCCTCGTCAGAGCCTTTTTTACCAGCCACCAGCAATATATTTAACAAATATTTGTCTCTTTTCACCCATTCTTGAGGCATAAGTCCAAAAAATAAAGTCTTGCACTCCATAGGAACATGACATCTGAAAATATCTTGTAAGGCATCATGAATCTCTCTCCAATAATCTTGAATGACAGGACAATCCCAGAAAACATGATAATGATGTGCATTTTGATTTCCACAATTTCTCCAGCAAGCTGGGGAGTTACCATAATAGTGGGATTTCCGAGAAGGTGTAATAAAATACCTTATCAGGCTTTTCCAACTAAATTCCCTCCAATTTTGCGAGCTGGAACATTTCCATAGATATGATCATCTCTGCTTCCTTCTCCCATTTAGTTTTAATATACAACGTTGAATGTATTTTAAGATTTAACAGCCCTTTATACATACATGAAATGATTCTAACAGTATTTGAATTGTATGTTTTTTTTAATATTTCTATCAAACCCAAACTAGGCTGTGTTAAATTTTTCACCTTTTTCTTTGTTTTTTTTTTATATATTTTTTTAATTTTTATTCTACATTTTCGAAATAAATTTTGAAATTAAATGAAATGAAGGTAAAATTTATATTAAATGTATATCAGTAAAGTGGTAGCTTGTTAGTCATGTCTAGCGTCACGTAGCCTACTATATAACGTCGGTGTAATGCACATAACCTGAATGCAACAGGTGTTGTCCGGTGAGTTTTTGGGTCAGTGAACGCACCACCCAGTCTTTCCCCTTTAGGGCGGAGCTTCTGGTTTCTGTCTGGAAAAGTCCCGGATGAGAGGAGAGAGAGAGCAGACACTAACTACTGTTGGAGGAGAGAAGAGAGAAGAGAGAGGAGGATAAACTCACCTGTTGAACAGTAGCAGCGCTTTGGTTTTAAACACAGTTTTAATTCACTTATTTTTTCTAATCTCTGAGAGTCTTCAGGATGACGGACACTCTTTTACCAAACGGCATCAAAGACAGCGGAGGAGACGGCAGTTACTTCAGAAAGGTGAGTTTAGTGTCTCCGTCGCTAACTGAATATATCTACGTCATGAACTCTGACAGCGAGACGTCACAGTTTAACGGTTGAGAATGGGCATCTTTAGCCAACTGTTATCTTACTATTTTTGACATGTTTACGGATTGACTGGAAGCTTTACATTTTAATATATTTTCAGTGACTATCTCAGTTCCTTGCTATCATACAGAAGTAATTTAAAGTAGCCCTCTTCACCATTAACCTTATAATTGTAGGCTAATCTTAACTGTCGTTATGATATAAGTTAGCCTAGTATACCCATGTTCACAGTTTCAAACTAACGTTGCGTTAACTGACGTTGACGTAACGTTAACTGGCGTTACGTTAACTGACGTTACATCTACTGACGATACGTTAACGTATCGTCAACTGACGTTAACTGACGTGGGAAAATATAGATTTTTGCTAATGTATTAGCCTACAAAAAAACCCATAAAATAGATAAAATGTGTATATAAAACACCACATGGTCAACTTTTAAATGTTCATTTTATTTTCTTAATCTTATTCTTAATTTTCTAAATCTTAAAATTGAGCTACTAATCTTTACTGTCGTTATGATATAAGTTAGCTTAGCCTACCCATGTTCACAGTTTCAAGCTAACGTTACGTTAACTGACGTTAACTGACTTAACTTGCTAATGTATTAGCCTACAATAAATCATAAAATAAATTAAAAAAGTGTACATAAAACACAACATGGTGAAAACTTAAAATCAACTTTTAAATGTTAATTTTATTTTCTTAATCTTAATCTTGATTTTCTTAAAATTTAGCTGCTCCTGATGTGTCACCAACAGCAGCGGAAACCACACACACTGTCAGCTTCAGCTGTCAGTGTGTGTGTGTGTGTGTGTGTGTGTTAGTCCGAGAATAGCTGTATATCTCCTACAGTTACTGATAAGAGCAGTGACCAAACATCCCATAATTGACATCATCATCAGTTCCCGGCTGGTTGTTAAAGAGGTGTGATGATGGTGATTTTAGTGGCATTTAACAGGAAGTGATGTGGGATTCCTCAAAGGTTTGTTGACACGCCTGGTAACACTCACGTCAGACTAGCCTCCTGCCCTTAAGATAATCACAATAAATGACTGATGTGTTTAAGGGAACATTGCAAAACCATGAAAGTCCTGACCCTTTGACCTTAACTGTATCTTACAGTTGCACACATGGGAGGTGCTCAGGATAAGCTAAATGATTGAAATGTAATTGGCCGGTTATCTAAATTGATAGATCAGATAAGAGGAGTAGTTTCCCTGCTGGTGTTTTTGTTGAAGTTGACGCCTTTTCATCCTGTAAATGAGCTGATGAGATATCACTAAATAGTAATTGACATTCACTGCACCGGGACCAGCAGAGAAACCCCTCTAACCCGTTTCATGTACCTGCGACTGTAACATTTTCAAGAGTTGTCAGTTCGAGGCTATGAGAGGAGCACTTGGCAGTGGTTGAGTGATTACCTAACGTGTTTGCACTGAGTTCCCTGTCTGCCATGCTGTGGCTCATTCCTTCACATTTGTACTAGTGTCCTCAACCGGAGTGTTTTTCATAGACAAGCTTGTTTGGATGGGCATCTGAACAGGGCCTTTGTGTCTTTCAATCCCCCCGAATCCCCCTCTGAACGCTGTCTGGATTTAGGCTCTGTGCTGCACTTCCTGTGTCTATAAAAAGGTCAGTGGGAGCCAGGGTCTGGTCCTGCCGTAGGACATGATGGGAGACTGTCTGTAGAGCCTAACACCTCAATCACAACTGTTTACTTTATGACTGCAACACACGTTGTAGAGCCTATATCATCCTACTTTCTCCATCGTTCTCACTCTCCTTTGTCCTCTGTATTTCTCAGTGTTGAACAGGAGTCTTTACTTTCATTGCAGAAACCCTTCTCAGTATAAAAAAGGCTTGCACATTTGCCGAAACCACAAAGCAATGAGCTCTGCATTCTCATTTTGTCATGTTAAAGGGATTTGCAATTTGGAAACTTTTTTTGGTCAAATTTTAAGCAAGCGGAGCCAAGACGATCTCTGCTTCCATTTTCTGTGCCCCTCTTCCTCTTGGGTGAAAAAGGAGTTTAATGATTTACAAGGCCTCACTGGGTTCGACCAATGCTCCGGGGAGCCGTTGTGGTTCAGGGCTGCCTTCCCAGCCCGTCCACTGTTTCACCTCCAGCTGGCTGAGGTCCGACTGGACGGCCGCGGGATGGAAAGATGGCAGAACAAAAAGCCGAATCGGCATGATTCTTCTCCTCATCCTTCCTCGGCCAGCGAGAGCATTGACGTAGCATCTGGCCCGAGGCCGTCCCTCAGCCAGACCACAGACACAAATTGACAACATGTGTCCTGGTTCAGAAACCAGACAAGCTCCCTGAGCTTGGAAACACACTTAGATCCCCTTAGCAGGGTTTGTATTGGAAAAAGACAAATGAGAGATTCAGCTGTGACCCAATATTGTCTTTCGCTTTCACTGAATTTCACTGAATATAAAGATGTCTTTCTCTGGATTGAATGAAGCACATCCCCTTTGGAGCAATCTGTCAAAGCGTCCCCTCAGTAATTGGAGTAGATTCAATATGTGAAGTCAATTAGAGAACATACATGAATTCAGAGGAGCGAATATTGAAATGCTGAGCACATTATGTGTATTTATGGGGTGAACAAGCAATTATGCATCCATTATCCAACCAACCATCCCATGATGCTTTACTGTACATGTTCTTTATGAGGCCTCGATTATACAACGGCAGAATGTTTGGCTGTTTGATGGATATGATAACGGACAGGACTGTCTTTGTGTTTTGCTGTGATGAAGTATTTTGTTCGCTCGTAGAGAAAGGGTGTACTGTTTGAGTATGCCAGTGGATAGGAGGGGTTCAATTCCCTGAGTGGTTCAGTGGGTAAGGCAAGGCAGTTGCCTAGCCAGAGCTAGGGGTTCAGTTCCATGTGTCACTTGATATAATGTTGAGCTCTATAAAGGATTACTTTTTCTCAAGCATTAAGGCAGACAGACAAGCTAGAGACATCAAGAAGACACCGTAAAACAATGTCCAAGAAACACAAAAGTCATAATGTCTCTGACTAAGCTTACCGGAAGTAGAGGTGTGGTGTCAGACCATTAGTTTTATGGACTAGCTGTAATTCTTGATGATGAGACATGATGTAATGGTCACTGAGTAATGTGGGCTGAAGTTTCATAGCGTCATACAAATTTAAAAATGGAAACGGAACGTGCTGACATAGTTACTATCAACCACTAGCCTCACCCTTGTTCTTTAACACAAACATACACCCCAGTTTTGATGTAATGAGTCCACGCCCTCTCCGGTCGTACGCTGACGGCCTCACCCTGCTGTCATTCTAAGAATAGCTGCTGTTGCTACGTCCAGGCCACGCCCCCTGGGCGCCTCGATAAGGTTAATGTGTAATTAACGAGGCTCTCATTTGCGTAAATGGTTAATCATTACACCCTCAGGTTACTGAAGTGTTTGTACAGGAACACCCAGATGACTACAGCGTAGTGGTTATAGAGAAAGTGGCAAGTTAAATGTGACCCTTGTTGCAACCATTTGACCTGAGGTGTTGAAAGAGAAGGACACTGTCACACTGCTTACTCTTTTTACAGGAAGTCTCTCTGGATGGAGAGCATCAGCAACATGTAAATGTAAAAAATGTGACAGGTGACAACTACACTGACTGACTTGAATGATAATAAACAATCCCTCCGAGCAGTACATATCAACAGTCAAGTTTTAGTTTTTTTAAAGATTATTTTTTGGGTATTTTGACAGGGTATTCTGGCAGGTGACAGTGTAGAGGCAGACAGGAAACAAGAAAGGAGAGACAGGGAAATGAATGCAATAAAGGTCCTCAGCTGGATGCGAATGTAGGACGTTGCAGTTATATGGTATGCGCCTCGAACCGTTTGGCTATTGACTTTGACATCCTTTGACATCCTTTGAAAACAATTAAAGCTCTGTTTAGTTATCAAAACTGAAAATGTAAATTGGAAATTACAGTCAGGCTGTTGTCTGCTCTGCTAAGCGTGAGTCAGTGTATTCTCCCTGTTGCTGATGTGCATCTCAAAAGGTGAACTTTCACCTTGAGACTTCAAAAAATGTCTGAGAAATGAACATGTAATTACACTGATGAGTTTTCTCTTTGGTTCTGTGTCATCTATGGCCACCTTATGGTTACATAAATAGTTGTTATGTTGTTTGAGTTTCTTTACCTTGATGTTGCTAATGTAGAAACTGAAGCTCACTCTGCTGCTGACCTCACACTTATAAATAAATACAATGTGCATGTGTCCCAAGTTGAGGACTTCTAAACCAACTGGTTTTACTGAGCTGACTGGTTTCTGTGCATCATGGTGTTACAGAGTACAGTACAGACCACACCTCTGCTGAGCTGTGAGTCAGTCATTGTGAATGTCTAAGGCCAGTTTATCTGTACTGGTATGAGTGACAGCCTGTTGACTTAGTAAGGCTGGGACACTTGTGGTGTGTGATAGGGGCAAGGACACACAGTACAGCACACATACGGGCCGTTATGTGTAAACACAGAGTGAAAGCATGTGTTAGAGTTGAGTACAGTAAAACAAGGTTCAGCTCCTTCCACAACCAACTTAGGTTTATTTTTACTCATACATCAAGGACCAAAGATAAAGGAAAAATTCACATAAATTAATTTGAAAGCCAAATGTAAACCGACTCTTTCTGAGTGCTCTGAACAAGAACAAAGACGCTTGTTCAGTACAATGTACACTGTTCACAGTTGTACGGCAACGATCTGTTTTGGAAATTGCTCGGGACTGACCTGGTATAATTAAATTAGGCAATATGAAAATTTCATGTC
>CAKAKR010057634.1:0-44004 GCA_916700685.1 Adelosebastes latens | reverse complement strand
TTTTGGCAAATTTTTCTTGGGCGCTACCCACATAATCAGCTGTGCTGCTCATCCCACAAATGCATGATCCTTACAAGTTGGACATCATTGCGAAGGTAAATAAACAGGCTTTCCAACGATGTAAAACACAATGCCAATTAGCATTGTAACAACAGAGAAATAATCGACCAAACACAAGTTTCTGAACTTTGTTTTTCCAGTTTATATATATATATAAATAAATAAAAGTACATAGTTTAAACCACATAATAAAATTAAAGAGAGAACAGTTAACCACAAGACCAAATGCGACATCAATAAACCCTGGGTGGCTGTGGCTCAGGAGATAGAACGGGTCGTCGTCCATTAAAGGCAGGGTTGGCGGTTTGATGATGCGGCCAATTAGACTGTTGTCAGGCCATTAAATAGGCGTTATCAGTCACTCACACATAGATGTGGGTCAATAGGGACCTACTACACCCACTAGTAAGTTTTATCATCTATTCATATGGTAGATCACCGAAAAGAAGACGACAACAACTTCTAGCGACCGTAGTAATTATGACAGGAGCAGAGGCGGAAGTCAGGCGCTGTAGTATAGACAGTGTGAAACTCGTGTCTTTTTGGCCTAAACCTAAAGAAGTTGCAGTTTTGTTGCCTAAACCTAAAGAAATCTTTTTGTCTGTGTTCAAAACGTGACATTTCATTCAGTTTTACAACATGTTAGAACGTGTTGCTTTTTGTTTGACTTTCACTTTTACAACATAGTAGGCCCCTAATGACCCACATCCATGGTGCTTATAGCAACTGATAACACCTATTTAATGGCCTGATAACAGTGGAATCGGGTGCATGATAAAGGCCCCGAACACCAAGTTGCTCCCATTGGCTTCTCTGTCATCAATGTGAATGTGTGATTGACAAGCAAAAATGTAAAGCTCCTTGTCCGATAAGGTAGAAGTGCTGCATGAATGCAGTCTGTTTACAACACCATTTACCGCGCCCATATCAGATAGCCTGAGAGCTATGCAGAGTCAAAACGAATGTGAAAGTATTACTGATGGGAACATGTAACAAGTTTATCGTCAATAACAGTCAGCTCTATATTACTGTATAATCTAGATGAAGGCCTTGTCTCTGCTTATTTAGTGAGGAGGTGAAAACACTGCACACAACCTCTAAACACAAACTTAAATTGAAAACGATGTAATAAGAAACTTTGCAGTTCCTTTACAAGTGTCAGTGACAGTTTTTTACGCAAACACAAAATACTTTTGCATGTTGAAACAGGCGGTTTGTTGAGTGGCATGACGAGGCAGAACTGGCATGACGAACTGGATTACGGTCATGCAAATCACATTCAACACACACTTTGAATTAGATTAAACTGAATTATTCATAAAGCTCCAGCTAATCATCTGGACTTGCTGGCAGCATCGAGCTCATTCTCCACAGACTCTCTACACAGCCTTTTTTTTTTTTGCCATGAGACTTTAACTGTGTGATAAAAGCTTTAAGCTATAATTCCCGTTGGCTGAAGATTTTGAAGTTTTTTTCCTATTAATGCTTATGCTGAGATTTATTAACAAACTATCCCAATTCTCAGCTGCAACAGAAATACATGAAAGACAGTTTTTTTTCATAACTGCTGACAAGAAAATTTACTTTTTTTGATGATGACAACATTTTTATCTAAATCACGTCACTAAAAATTATGAATGTGTTTAAAGCCTTTTTCAAGCTAGGATTTAAAACTAACGTGGTACAACGTGTGGCTGCTAAAGAATTTACATTTTGGGAAATACGCTTATTCACTTTCTTGCTGAGTGTAAGATGGCAAGACTGATTCCACTCTCATGTCTGTACGGTAAATATAAAGCTACCACCAGGAGACATTTAGCTTAGCTTAGCATAAAGACTGGAAACAGGGGGGAACAGCTTGGCTCTGATAAACAGAAAAAAAATCTACCAGCACTTCTAATTAAGCTCGTTTGTAGAAAACGAAGCATACAAATGACATGTTGTGGTTTCACAGTAGGCTATAAAATTTGACTATTTCTTGGCCATCGCAGCTGTTTCCCACTGCTTCTAGTCTTTATGCTAAGATAAGCTAACCTTGTCCAGGCTGTAGCTTTACGCTTCATTTAAATGAATACTTTGACATTTGGGGAATACACTTAATGACTTTCTTGCTGAGAGTTAGATGAGGGGATTGATAGTATTCGCATGTCCGAACAGCAAATACAAAGCTACAGCTAGGAGGCAGCTGGCACTTGTTTCATACCTGTAAAGACACAAGAGTGGGATCAATCTTTTCATCTAACTCTTTGCAATAAAGTGACAAGGTTTATTTCCCACAATGTAATATTATTCCTTTAAAAGGATCTCTATGTGCACTCTAGTAAAAATGAATCATCACATGAAAAATGTAGTTGGATGCTTGTCATCCTGTTACATTGTCTCTTTTAATTAAAGAACACTAAAGTGTTCATCTGGAACATTTGATTTACAGTACATGAAGGCAGAATTTAAGGATTCATGTGAGAAGAGGAATAATTTCCGTTATGAACATTACAGTTACATGTGTGTGTGTGTGTGTGTGCCGGTGGCGACAGCAGAGTGCTGACGAGGCTGCTCCGCTTATAATGCTGATTTATTCTGCAGTATAGCAGAGTAGAGAGGAAACCCTTTTTCCCCCTCAAGCCTGATACCGATTCAACTACGTGAAACCACGTCGTTGACTGGAGCATGATGGGTTGGAGGATGGCTGTTTAAATCATTTAGAAAACAGCAGCTGTGCGCTTGTTTTTTTTTCCTGATTCTATTAAGATTTTACCGAGAACAGTTTGATGGTAAATCCGTGTCCCACTTTAGCAGATAAACAACCTGGAACAACCACATTAAATGGAAGTGGCTGCAGAGTAGCAGCCCTACAGCTGACAGCGTCTTGCTCAAGGGCACTTCTTAGAGAGGAATTACAGACTAAATCCTTTTAGTTTTCATTTGTTTGCACTGTACACATAATCACATAGATCCTTGTTGGCATATGATGTTAATACAGGTGAACTTTCCAACAATACTTTTACTGCTCCCTTTAATTTCCTCTGTTGCGTTTTTAAAATATGCCTGGAGAGAGGGTTTAGTCAGCGTATGAAGGTGTAATTACCCTCTAATTCTAAATTAAACACTAGTATCTGACTATCTGGTTCCCATGGATACTTGACAATAACAGTCTCCTTTTAGATGGAGCTCAAATCAGACGCTCTAAATGTCATAATGAGCATATCAGACACCTTGGTTACAAATCTTTAACACAGATGAGATCACTGGACGAAGGTGTAGTTAATTTTATATCACAATGTCTAATAGAATAAACAATCAAAAGGAGAAAAAAAACAATAAAAAAATATGATATAACTTAAGATTTACCCATAAGATTTGAAATAATGATGAATGTGTATTAGAAAACAATACAAAAATTAAAAACCTGCAACTCTCAAAGCGTTATTTTCGGCAGAAGCAGCCATCAGTTTTCAGTCAAAAGGCTCTGAAAACAATGGTGGAAAGTAACTAAAGTACATTTACTCAAGTACTGTACAATTTTGAGGTACTTTGCTTGAGCATGCCCATTTTCTGCTTATTATTGTATTGTACTTTTTACTCTACACTAAATTTATTCGATAACTCAAATTACTAGTTACTTTGCAGATTCTGGTTAATACAAAATAAGTCAACAAATAAATCATGATGCAATATTTCTATTATTATTGACAAGCTACCCAGCAGATTAAGCATATAAAGTAGTTAAAATTAGCCCAACCTTTACCAGCTGCAACATCAGTGGTGCTTACATTAATGCATCAATAATTATAATGCAATAATGTAATATAGATTATTCTGAAATGGGACATTCTGCATAATGAGTACTTCTACTTAGTATATTTGCTAATACCTTTGTACTTATATTTAAGTAAAAATTGGTATGCATGACTTTTATTTGTAACAGAGTATTTCTAGTAAGATCTGAGTACTTCTTCCATCACGACTAAAACTCCAAACCTGTTTTGGGACTTGTATAACACAAAAAACCTTTTGAGAACACTTCCACACATATAATATAATATAATATAAATATTAGCATAAATCACTTTTGTGTTGCTTCTTGAAGTTTGTTTATTTAAGTGCAATGAGCTCATTGTTGAGGAGAAAATCACCCACTACAACTGCAGTTGTGTTTCTGACCTTTGGCCTCAGGGGGGCAGTAATGAGTCCATTGCAGTTTGTCTCACCAGAAAGGTGAGATTTATACTTTATCAGAAGTGTTTTCAGACAGTATTTTAAAATTTTACAAGAGAAAATACCTCAAAGTTGAAGACTAACTGGTTGTTTTGGGGAATGTACGTCTGCTTAACCGCCTCACCTCCGTTAAAGAGCAGTGCATCCCCACAAAAAGAATGTATTGAAGGATTAATATTTATATTTTAGCAAGTACGAAATATGTGTGTACTTCAAAATAGCCTCCCCCCATATTTGTTGTTCTCACCTAAGACTTTAATCTGAAGTTTTAGGCTGTTATTGATTAAACTACTTTTAAACTTTTTTACAAATATGTCTAAAACTATGACAGATGCCTATATTTACCAGAGCACAAATCTATCCATCTAATGTTAGATTTTCTTTTAAAATACTATTATATTATACTATTAATATATTATTATTATTATTATTATTATACTATATTATTGATATCCCTACTTTTGCACAGCTTACTACTATTTTATATAGGCCTATATGTTTCCTACCTTTAGACTGTTTATTGTACTGCTGCAAAGCAAATTTAGCTTCTGGAGATCCATAAGGCCTTATATGTATGATGTGGTAATATGCATTTTTATTTTTTCTTAAAAGCCTAACCAGAGACAAGGTCTGCAAATTAGCTACGGCTATAAAAAGTCCTATGTACATTGCATCGAAATAAAAAAATAAAAAAATAAAAAAATAGCAAAAGCAATAAAGAGGATATTTTTCAGGTCGTGGGAGCTGCTCCCCCTCCAAGTAAAAAGAGAGAGAAAGTGATATTTTAATAGGGCTTATTTTAATGCAAGTAAGTCATTGTATGCTAAATTAATCAATTTGCCTATCAAAGCAGATCCATTTTCATTCTATTAATCGACTAATCTTTATTTAATATCATTCCACCACTGCAGACTGGACAAGCAAAAGTCAAGCCCTGTTCTTACCTTCATACAAAGTTTTAGGCTATTATTGATTAAACTACTATTAAACTTTTCTTTTTAATGAAATGTTTTATAAATATGTCTAAAACTATTACAGATGCCTATATTTATCAAAGCACAAATCTATCCATCTAATGTTAGATTTGCATTTTTTCTTTTTTCTTAAAAGCCTAACGAGAGACAAGGTCTGCAAATTATAGCTACAGCTATAAAAAAGTCCTATGTACATTGCATCGGTTGCACTTTAATTAAGTGTAACAATGCCTACATGTATTGTCCCTGTCAAATATTAAATAAATAAATAAATAAATAAATAGATAGATGGATAAATGAATAAATAAATAGATGGATAGATAGATGGATAGATGGATAAATAGATAGATAGATAAATAAATGAATGAATAAATAAATAGATAGATAAATTAATAAATAAATAGATAGATAGATAGATAGATAGATAGATAAATAAATAAATAAATAGATAGATAGATAGATAGATAAATAAATTAATGAATAAATAAATAGACAGATAAATGAATAAATAAATAGATAGATAGATAGATAGATAGATGGATAAATAAATAGATAGATAAATTAATTAATGAATAAATAAATGGATAGATGGATAGATAGATAAATGAATAAATAAATAGATAGATAGATAGATGGATGGATAGATAGATGGAAGGATAAATAAATAATAGATAAATAAATTAATAGATAGATAAATAAATAAATAAATGTGATCAGACCAAACCATCAAAACAGATCCATTTTCATTCTATTAATCGATTAATCTTTATTTAATTTAATGCCACCTCTGCAGACTGGACATGCAGCTGTTCTTACCTTCACCTCTGTTATGAGGTGACCGAAGCTGGTGAGGGGGATCCGCGTTTTAACAGGAGACGTCGGCATAACTGGACAGTTTGAATGAAAATGGTGTGTTACACCGTTTATCCTTCCTCACACATTCACTTCACAGTCTCAGACTACATTTAAACAAACATTTAGAGGGTGAAAGCTGGTACTTACTGCTCTGTAAGCTGGAGAAGGGACACTTACACAATTATTTTTCATGTGTTTTCAATGTGTTCCGGGGGGCTGTGACGTAGCAGCACATTCTGTCCAATCATGTGTGTTCTCTGCAAAGCGCGGACCAATAGGACGCAGGCTGGTGGGCGGGGCTTATGGAGGTTACACAAACAGCTGATCTAATAGCAGCCTACCTGTAATAATACCTGTAATGCCTCTATTCAGCCACAAGAGGGAGCAAGATTAACATTTATAACTCTGTTTGTCCACCTGCACAGAGGTTGAGTGAGATACAAGCAAAACTAGTTTGAGGTTTTTACCTTTTGTTTTATGGCTCTCCTAGTTTCCTGAGTAATTTCCTGAGAAGCTGGTAACATTTAATTCTTTGGAAATTATTTGAAAGGGGCTGAGTAATTTCCAGTAATGACATCTTTTAATAGCTTTATTATGTATGATAACCTGTAATTTACACCTACACTGGGAACTTTTTAGTTTTGTGTGTCAAAGTTAAGCTATGTGATTATTTTTAAATTACTGTAGCAATGGTGAAAGTAACTAAATACATTTACTAAAGTACTGGGGTACAATTTTGAGGTACTTACACTTGTACTTTGTACTTCTACCCTGCTACAATTCAGAGGGAAATATTGTACTCTTTACTCCACTACATGTATTTAACAGCTATAAGTCTCTCAGTAGACCACGTACACTTACACACCAAAAACTGACAATAACTGCAGTATACTGTATAATGACTGTGCAATATCATTATCATTATTACTACTAAGGTGTAATTCATACTATGCAATATTTTCAGATGGAATTTCATTTCATTCTCACTGTGCAATATCATTTTCCACTTGTGCAATTTTGTTAATAGTCTGTTTATTGTCAATACTGTATATACTGCTCCTATTTTTATACTTCCTTCTATTTAAATGGTTCATATTTTGTTTCACTTTGTTGAGCTCTTTTTTTACTGTGTTAGCTGATGCATCTTGTTTTTTGCACTATCCCCTTTGCTGCTGTACACTGCACATCTCCCCACTGCGGGACTAATAAAGGAATATCTTATCTTATCTTATCTTAATTACTAATTACGATAGATGTCACATAAATGTAGTGGAGTACAAAGTAGAATATTTATGTGATGAAGTAGAAGTATAAAGAAGCACAAAATTAAATACTCAAACTTCTACTGTACTTGAGTGCAATTTTATGCTGTAATGGAAGGTAAAAGTACTTGAGTAAATGTACTTTTACCTTCCATCACAGCAGATAATTGTTGAGATTAGATTAGCAATGGTGAAAGTAACTAGATACATTTCATCAAGTATACTTAAGTACTATTTTGAGGTACTTGTACTTCACTTGAGTATTTCCATTTTATGCTACTTTTATATGTTTACTCCACTACAATTCAGAGGGAAAATTCATAGATTCATAGGGTACTTTTTACTTCACTACCTTTATTTAACAGCTATAATTACTAATTACTTTTTAGATTTTAATTGGAAAACATATGATGAGCCAACAAAAATATTATTAAATTAGAAATAATAATAATAAAAATTAGCTGCACCTCAACCAACTACACTAAAGTGCCGCTCACATATTAATACTGCAATATTGGTAATACAATAATAAAACACTGACGTGGGCAATTCTGCATTTAACATCTTTACTTTTGATACTTTAAGTACATTTATTTGCTACAGTAATACTTCTGTACTTATACTAGAGTCAAATTTTGAAAGCAGTTTTACTTCTGTATTTATAGTGTGGTATTGCTTTTACTTTTGTTTTCACCATTGATCTTGGCACCATGTTACTGTCTTGTTCTTTGAATCCATCCATAACTATACGATATATGATACATGATGATGTTCAGACAGGAAATCTAAAAACAGTGGACGCAGTGGGCAGCTTTTGTGTTTCTAAAATAATAATTCTGATCTGAAGATAATATTTGCACAAACTAACTAACTAACTAACCAACTAACTAACTAACTATCACCAAGGAAGGCTTGTCTTAAAACTGTGTTCGTCTTCAGTGTCTAAAGGCATGAAGACATGAAGACATTTTTATTATTATGTTTGCGGGTTGAGCGTCCGTCCGTCCGTATGTATGTACCATTCTCCATTCCTGGAGGGAATTTCTAAAAATTTGGCACAATCATCCACTTGGACTCGAGGATGAACTGATTAGAATTCGGTGGTCAAAGGTCACAAAATACGTTTTTTGGCCATAACTCAAGAATTCATATGCTAATTATGACAATTTCACATAAATGTCTAACAGGACAAAATGATGAAGTGAAAATGATGAAGTGATGACATTTTGTACAGACATGGATGTAAACTGCAACTTGACTGGTTGGCATACAACCGTAAAGCAGTAATTTTAGCTTTGCCTTCCCACTTCTGCCACCACAGTCCATGTTCACTGCTGAACTGCACTGTCAGTGATAAAGAGGAAGTATGCATTCACAGGAAAAGTGTGAGTGTGACGGAAATTGGGATCAAGTTTCAGAACAACAACTTGGACAGGTCTTCTCACTCCTACACTATACCTGTGAACTCCCTGTAAATGCAACCCTTGAAATTCTGCATCTTATTTATTGATCTACCAATGACTAGTTGTTGACTGTATAATCCCACTACGCACTCACTATCATTACCAGTATCTCGACCAATATTTGAAGGTAGCCACTCTTAAAAAATGTAACAACTTGTCAAGTCAATTTTATTTATATGGCTCAGTAACACAAATCACAAATTTGCCTGAAGGAGTTTTATAATCTGTGAAGCATACGAGACCCTCTGTCCTTCAATCCTCTCTTATCCAGATGAACCACATGTTGCACAACCTTGCTCTTTTTGAGTTTACTAAGTGTTTCCATCTCAGGTGCACTTTTCCAATTAAACCATCAAATCGTTCATGAAGCTAAACAAGGTTGTACATTTTCTGAAGGCCATTTCTAGCCCACATTTACCGCTAGATTATTTATTTGCATCTTATTTCTATAAAACCTCTCCTGGTTAGCAAAGAGCATTCAAGACCATCTGAATCTTTTAATCCTCTCCATGAACTCCTTCATTTTCTCAACAAATGGAATATTAAATTCCTCAGAAAAATGCCAAATTGCACCAAACAGCAACAAATACTTTGTAGTTTAACTTGTAGGTTTTTATTTCCTAGTTTGCTTATATTTTTGGGGATATTTTGCAGATTTTATCCTATATTTTACTCATTCCTCATTCAGGTATTTTAGGGATACTTAAATATCCGCAAAAAAAACCCCTAAAAAATATATGACAAAAATATCAGTAAAATATCCGAAAAAATATTAGTAAAATATCAGAAATAAATTAATAAAATATCCCAAAAGATATTTATAAAATATCTAAAACATATTTGTAAAATATCTGAAAAAATAGTTGAATATCAGATAAAAGTTTAATAAAATATCCGAAAGCATTATTCAAATATCCAAACCATATCAGTAAAATATCCGCAAATATATAAGTAAAATATCTGAAAAAATATAAGAAGAAAATATCTAAAAATGACTATTAAAATATCTGAAAGCAATAATTAAATATCCAAACCAAAATATCCCCAAAAATATATCAGTAAATATATCAGTAAGCTCGCTAAAATGCCAGTTAAATTAGATAGATTTATCATATTTTAATCTCAAAAATAGGTCAGAAATGCAAATTCAAGTCAAATTTGATTTTCATTGAATGCCTCTGTGCAGCTAAGCAGTATCATTGCTCGTATGATTGCTTGGAGTTGTGGGCAGGTGACAGATGATGATGAACACCTTTTGAAGCCCCTTTCTAACATTAAACCTGTAACATAACAGGTTCAAATATTCATCTCTGTCATTCACACATAACCTCCCACACATAACATGACTATTCCAGAGGAATTAAAGCAACAAGCAATCATACCAGCAGTGATTGTTTAGCTGCACAGATGCATTTAATGAAAAATGACATGGCCCTGGCTTTCTGTGTGCTATTTTAATTAACCACAGATTAATTTAGGAATATGCAACAAGTAAGCACAAAGCTGTAGGACCCTCATCAAAACAAAGCCTCAAGATAAGAAAATAAAGTCGGGCTCACTTTAAAGCCCCTTATCATGTCAATTGATATTCTGCTTCTGTGTTGCATATTTCCAAAGTTTACACACATCAGAGGATAGGTTGATAATTTTTTGAAGTCTGTTTTAAAACAATAAGTAGTAGAGGTTGACTGATTAATCGTTTTGACCAATTAATTGGCACCAATAGGATGTTTTACAAACTATCGTTACAACATTATATTCACATGGCCAGATTTCTTTAGATTCTTCCTCACAAAAAATAGTTTTATGTAGAACTTCAGACTTGATGATGATTCTGTCTATAGAGCTGCAACGATTGCGATTAGTTGTCAGCTGTTAAATTAATTACCAACTATTTTGATAATCAATTAATCGGTTTGAGAATTTTCTTTTTAAGAAAAAAAGAGTCAATGTGTCAGCCCTGCGATAGTCTGGCTACCTGTCCAGGGTGTACCCCGCCTTTGCCCAATGTCAGACTGTAATATATACATATATATATATATATATATATGATATGAAACAAAAATGTTGGAATCCTATTTAATCTGTGTTGGGTTGTGGTAACTTGATTAAACACAACTTTATTAGTAACATGTATAAGTAGAATTTGACTTAGGGTCCCTCCACCAGACAGGACCACAAAAAAGGTGATAATTAAAGCTTCAGTAGGCAACATGTTTTTGGCATCATTGGGCAAAAATTCCATAATAACCTTTCAGCATATTGTAATTCAAGTGTTCAGAGAGAAAACTAGACTTCTGCACCTCCTCATGGCTCTGTTTTCAGGCTTTAGAAAATCTAGCCTGTGATGGAAGACTTTGGCCAATCACAGGTCATTTCAGAGAGAGAGCGTTCCTATTGGCTGTGCTCCGGCTGGTGGGCGGTGCTTGGTATTTCCTCAATAGGTCACACACGTTCTCATTTTACAGCTAAACAGTACACTACAAGATGATTCTGAAAACATTTGAGGCGAGAAGTAGGCATTACAGTAACACAATATTGATTCATATTTGATCAGCGCTGAATAGTTTGACCGTTTGACCGAAGTTTGCGAGTGATTGACAGCTGCTCAGAGACAGCAGGCTCCAGCTCGGCTCTGATTGGTTGTTTTCCTCTGTTCTCTGAAATTTTGCAGATGCAATTAGGAGCACTGGAGGACACAGAGGCACATGATTATTTTTTCAGATTACCTGTCTCATGCATTACTGTCAGGATATAGTGACAGTTTTATAAAAATAACTTTTTTTTTAAACCATATTTGCTCCAATTCTACCCACTGTTGCTTTAAAGACAACTTTATTAGTAACATGCATAACTACAACTAGATTTTGACTTAGGGTCCCTCGACAAGAGAGGGCCACCAAAAAGGGAATAATTAAAGGTCCCATATCGTGCTCATTTTCAGGTTCATACTTGTATTTTGTGTTTCTACTACAACATGTTTACATGCTGTAATGTTAAAAAAAAACTTTATTTTCCTCATACTGTCTACCTGAATATGCCTGTATTTACCCTCTGTCTGAAACGCTCCGTTTCAGCGCATTTTGACAGAATTGCAACAGAATTGAGTTGCTAGGCAACAGCTTGGGTCCATATGTACTTCCTGTCAGATGATGTCATTCACATACACTGCAACCAGGAATAAACTGGGACACATTTAGAATGTTTACGTTTAACATTGTGTCAAGGGTCTAAATATTATATATTTGTGACATCACGAATGGGCAGAAATCCTGACGGCTTGTTTCAAATGCAGAGCTTCTGAATACGGGCTGCGTGTGTTTCCCTGTGGATTGAGTGTTTCGATACTTTCACAGTATTTATATAGGACTTAAAGGGAATGTTTGTAACTTCTTACACGTATAAATCACCCGGGTCGGTGTCCCATGCGCGTTCGCATGTGCGCGCTCGCGTGTGGCTACGCTGTTCAACCAAAACTGCAAGGTTATATCTAGTGAAGCCCGTCTGGCACTATAATCATTTTTAACAGTCTCTTCTGCACTATATTCACTTTTTTTTAATAGTCGTGTATCACAGCTGTTACCCTGCACTATATTAAGTTTTAACAGTTTTCTTCATCTCCTTGTATTTTTATATCTGGTATATTTTTTTGTACTTTGCATTACTAACTTTTTTACTGCCTTTTTACTAACATGTTTTGCACTATGGAACTGTGATGCTGGAAACTTGAATTTCCCTCGGGATCAATAAAGTTACTAATCTATCTATCTATCTATCTATCTTAATCAAATTAGGTTGCCAAAACCAATTGACCCTGGGGCTTTGGGGGCCCCTGAGTCTATAGGGCCCTGCAGGGTTATTATAGTGATCCAGCCTTGTGTGTGTGTGTGTGTCTCCTGCTTCATCATGCATCATCATGGTATCATGTGCTTTAACTTGTGTTGCTGTTGACAAGGATTGCTAACATGTTTTGCACTATGGAACTGTGATGCTGGAAACTTGAATTTCCCTTGGGATTAATAAAGTTACCATCTATCTATCTATCTATCTATCTATCTATCTATCTATCTATCTATCTATCTATCTATCTTAATCAAATTAGGTTGCCAAAACCAATTGAACCTGCATGGGGCTTTGGGGGCCCCTGAGTAAAAAGAGCATGCAGTATGCAAGTTTCTCTTCATTTGTTTAGTAAAAAAGCACTAGAGTGCAATATATATATATATATATATATGGACAAAGTTTTGGGAAGTAAAGATATACATTTCAAAACGTTTACAACTCTTTTAATAGCCATAACTAATGGAGCTCATATAGGGCCCCAGGGTTATTATAGTGATCCAGCCTTGTAGGTGTGTGTCTCCTGCATCATCATGTGTCATCTTAGTATGTGCTTTAACTTGTGTTGCTGTTGACAAGGATTAGTTCATAGTTGTGTGTGTAAACAACTGCACACACTCTCATATCTGGTAGTTTTTGACAACAAGGGTATCATCATCATCATCATCATCATAGAGAGAGAGAGAGAGAGAGAGAGAGGGAGAGAGGGAGGGGAGAGAGAGAGAGAGAGAGAGAGAGAGGTGGTGGTGGTGGTGGAGGAGTTGTAGGCTAAACAGCAACACACTGGTGAGAACAGGGAAGAGAAGGCGCGCGGCGCGGCACGGGGACCCGCCGGAAGAAGCAGCAGCAGCAGCACCGAGAGAGAGAGAGCAGCTGGACGCACACCGATAATAAACAACACCGGCAGCACGAGCTACACCGAGGCGGTCAGCGGGGCGGAGAGGAGGAAGAGGAGGAAGAGGAGGAGGAGGAGGCACCACCTGCACCGTCTCTGTCTCTCTGTCTCCTCACCCCTCGTCGTCCCTCTCTCTCGGTCCGCCGCCGCCGCCGCCGCCTCTTCTTCCTCGTTAAGATGGCTGACCCCGGCAGCGACGGAGAGGCACCGGAGAGCGCGCGCGGCTTCGCCCGCCAGGGAGCCCTCCGACAGAAGAACGTGCACGAGGTGAAGAACCACAAGTTCATCGCGCGCTTCTTCAAGCAGCCCACCTTCTGCAGCCACTGCACGGACTTCATCTGGTGAGTGAATGAGAGGACACAGGTGATTCACTTGCTGCTGCTGCTGCTCGGCCTCCTCCTTCTCCTTCTTCCACACACTGACACACCGCAGTGTTTCATTCATTGTCATTGTCAAAAACACCGCGATGCGCCATCATCTCCTCCTCCTCCTCCTGTTCCTCCACAATGCGACAGTGTCGGAGGTGGATGTGTTGTCTGCAGCCGCAGAGCAGTCACTGCTGCTGCTGCTGAATGCACGGTGTTTTTTACTGCAACACCCATCTATCTCTGAAACTGGAGGTCTGGTGGAGGAATGCAGCTGGAGACAACACGGACACAGGGCCCCACTGTTGCTGCAGCTATGTGTGTTGATGTGTGTGTGTGTGCATGCGTCATTGTGCATCCTCTTGTGAATCCCCCAAAAAATCTCCCATCAGATCTGCTCCCTCTATACAGTCTTTCAAAGCACAGCTCAAGACCCACCACCTCTTTGCTTTGGCTTTTGAATGTACTTGAATTGTGATTACTAATTGGCCTTTTTTTTATAAATGCTCATTATAACAGTCTTTACCTTGGTCCCCTGTCTGTGGATGTGTGTGATTTTGTTGTCTGCACTGTTGACCTGTTTTTATTCTGCACTATGTCTGTAAAGCACTTTGGTCAGAAAATGGACTATGCAGGGAGAGAGACCTTCGCTGTGGGATTAGCCAGGTGTTCAAAAACTTTAGCTTAAACGACTCTATTTCTTAACAAATGACTATTTTTTTTCAATGGCTTTATTTTAGTTGTTCGTACAAACCACAAGCATTTAGTTGATTAAATCCTATTATCAATTTGAGTGAGAATATTTGTAGAATAACTTTTAATTAAACTTCACCCTGTCTTGTATCAGATGTTTTCTCTAACAGTCTTTTTACTCATGGATTTTACCTTGATCTCTGTCTGTGGATGTGTGTGGTTTTGTTGTCTGCACTGTTGACCTGTTTTTATTCTGCCTGTATGTCTGTGAAGCACTTTGGTCAGCTCATGTTGTTTTAAATGTGCTATAGAAATAAATTTGACTTGACTTGACTTGACAGCCCTGTCTTCTTCTTTTTCCACAGGGGCTTTGGGAAACAGGGATTCCAGTGCCAAGGTAAGAGCAGCAGCAGCAGCATGCAGCAGCAGCTCATTCACAAATCCCCTCTGCTTCATATGGCTGTGGGTGTGTGGAGACGGATGTTCACTGTCTGAAGGAGTATTTGTGTGTTTGTTGTGTTCAAGGGGGGCCGCAGGTCTTGCACACTGTTTAGAGTGACCTGTTGGCTCTTTTCGTTGACGGTGTGTGTTGGTGTGTTGGCAGGCAGGTGTCAAACTCAATGCAGGTGCTTGCCAGCAGTGATAAATGAGAGTGAGAACACTCAGGCTTGAAGAGAGGAGTGTGAGATGTAAGAGTAGAAGAGAGTCGGCGGAGTGGTGAAAGCTGACACGTCTGGTTTTGGCCGAGGAGAAATGGGAGGAAGACACACAAGGAAGTTAGATTTTCTCAAGCTTTTTTTTTAACATCGAGCCTGATTGGGGTTGTAAAGTGGTGGGTTTGTGTGTGTGTGTGTGTGTGTGTGTGTGTGTGGGTGGGTGGGCGGCTGGTTGTGGTTGACGGATGGGTGTCTAGACATGGACCTCTGCACACAAAATGGTTTCATAAACAGGCTCCTCTCAGCAGCATAGTGACACCCCTCAATCACATGCACGCTACAGTAATGCTGCAAATGTTGTGCTCGCTGGTATCACTTCCTCCTCGTCACTGACCCATCTGGCTCCAGTCATGTGATCATGCAGCCTTCTGAGGTTTTTTTTAAGACCAGTTGTTTCCACTCTTTCTTAAGAATTCATTGATGAGTCGGCAAAGACGTGTCATTTCATTAGAAGTAAAACAAAAAGTCCTGAGGCTACAGGCTTCTCGGCAGCTCCGGTGGTTTTACAGGAAATGCATTGGTGGTAGAGAAAATTAACACTTGATGTGCTTGAGCGGCCTCCTGGGCTAGTGAGCTATAGCGTGTGGCGATTTAACCTGAGCTGATAGCACACTCACTAGAGAGCACAGACCAATCAGAGCCTTGAACAGGTAGAGCTGCCGTCAGGTCGGGTTTCGTGGTGAGTTTCCAGCCGTTAAGTGATCACTCTTAAATCCGTAGACGGCCTCTTATACAACAAAGTGGTCTAAGGGTTGTTTGTGATGTTGAGAGTCAGCGAACATTGTTTACACTGAAGATATAGAAAGGAGTTAATCCATTAATCAATCAAGCTCCCCAGTGAGCATTGATTTGGTGATTGGCAGGTCAAAGGGTAGAGGCGTCTAGGGTCCACTTACTGGCTTTTTCTCAGAGCTTTCAACCACATCTCATGGATGCCGTTTGCTCAGCTGTCATGGAGCTAAATTGGTAAATAAATTAGAATAAATTTGGTAGAGCTGCACCAGTTAAACCTTGATCTTACTCAAGGATGGACCCAGATAGGGCTGCAACTAACGATTATTTTCATTGTCAATTAATCTATTGATTATTTTTTCGATTAATCGATTAGTTGTTGTGAAAAATGTCGATCAGTGTTTCCCGAAGCCCAAGATGACGTCCTTAAATGTCTTGTTTTGTCCGCAGCTCAAAGATATTCAGTTTACTGTCATAGAGGAGTAAAGAAACCAGAAAATATTCACATTAAAGAAGCTGGAATCAGAGAATTAGACTTTTTTTTTTTTTTTTTAAATACTCAAACTGATTAATCGATTATCAAAATAGTTGGCGATTAATTTAATAGTTGACAACTAATTGATTAATCGTCGCTCTAGACACAGACTCACATGCAGACAGCAGACTCCTATACAAACGACAATCAGCGTGCGCTAGGGATGTGACGGTGAGGAAATTTTTCTCACTGGTTAATAAACTCATGACAACACCGGTGATACCGATTACACCGGACATTTTACAAGAAAAGATGACGCTCAATATATGTAGAGTGCTTACTTTGATCTTCACCGTCGGGTGGCTGTGTGTCTGGCCTCTCTGGTAGAGCTTTTGCTACGAGGCTGCAGGTGTCTACCTGGCACCGCTGTGCCACGCACACCGGCTGTGACTGCTCCGTCCTCCTCGCGCCGATTGCCTCATTAACGTTGTGGTTCCCTGATCGCATTGGGTTTACATCTGAAATATTGCCAAATAGACGCGTTTGCTTTTCGCTTCGACACCAAATCCTCCGCCATCTCTGGGTCTGTCAACTCTCTCATCCCGTGTGTGTGAAATATGACTCCTGCTACTCTTACGGAGCAGATGCATTCACTGTCAGATTGTAGCGTCCGCCGTCGGACTATCTATTGATAACACAGAGCTGATACGCCAAAATGAACTAAATGGGTTTTATTTCCTTAAAAAAAGCTAAACGACGGTGGGGTGGTGGGCATGTAATGTAATCGCCGTGTGCCCGACCACCATGTAACACCGGTAACACCGACTGCCGCGACAAGCCTAGCGTACGCAGACACGTTCCACACATACAAACTAGAAAACCTCCGGACGGCAATAAATTGAGCTCCGTTGTTTGTTGTATTTTCCAGAAAAACATGAAAAGTAAAAAAATGAAAAGTGTGTGTGCGAGCTCTTAACAAGAAAGGACCAAGGACGAGGAATACAAACAAGCGTCCAGTTTACTTTTCTATTGCATGTTGGTCCGTCCGGACTCTTTGTTTAAACGTTGATGTGATTTTTCAAGCAAATAGTCCAAAAATCTGAGTCTCAAATGTGAAAACGTGCTCCTTTTCTTATATTCTTACAATAAATTGAATTTTTGGGGATTTTGTTGCTGTTGTTGGTCTGGGAAAAGAAAGACATTTGATAAAGTAAATAAGTTCTCCTACACGCTTGGCACACGGGAGAAGTTTCAGTTGGTTCCAATCTGCAACCTCACCGCCAAATGCCACCAAATCCTACACACTGTGCCTTTAATTGAGGAAATAATCAGCAGATTAATCAATAACAAAAACAGTTGCAGCACTAATATTTGGTTAACTTAGTCTAATAACTTTGGCTAAATTTGGTTGAGAAGTGTGCTTGTTTAGACATGTAAATTACTTTATAATGTTGTGTTTTGATGACTATACCTCAAAGTGTTGATAGGCCCTTATTTTCACTCAGATGTCTTTTGACCAGTAGATCACCAAATCGACACTGACTGGGTTATAGCAGTAAGAAAACAGTCAGTAATGTTCATTTGAACCGGATCTACCTCAACAGTTATTTGAATTTTTTTCCTTTAATTTGACGTGATCCTGAGAAAATAGTTGGAGGTTGGTAAATGGCAAGATGGTGAGGATTGTTATGTGAAACAGGTCAAAAGGTTGTTTGTGATGTCGTGATCAATGGTCACATTGAACCTACAGTATAACAAGTAATTAACTTAAACTGTGGCTTAATCAGAAGTGAGTTTTTTGGTGGGAAAAGGAGCCTTAATTTAATCTAACTTGAGAGAATAGTTGAAGATTAGTAACAAGAAATGGTGTAGATTTTGAGGATTTTGTGAAGGGGTCAAAAGGTTTCTTGTGGTGTTCAGTGTTCAAATTGAAGCTATAAATAGGAATTATGTAATTTCAATTTAAATATGGATGAAACAAATCTTCACCTCAAATACCCGGTAAGAACTGATTTGATGATGCGCAGGTTGAAGGATACGTGGTAGTTAAGAGCAGCTTGTGAGTCCCATTCATTTTAAAACATATCTGCCTACACATGCATGTCATTAGATTATTGTTGACCTAACATGAGAGTTAAGTTCTCAGGATGTGTTGATTGGGTGATTTACAAAAGACCTATGTTAAAACTGGTCGTATTTTGGTTGCAAAGCAGAGTTTTTCTACATTAAAGGTACAAATAATTGAAATCTGATACTGTATTGTAACACTTAATGCTGTAACTGTATGTTGATATGAAAGAAGAAAAACACACAATGTGCTATCTCAATGAATGAGGCCCATTCTGTTTGCTTTTATCCCTTTTTAGTAGTATTAGTATATTGTACAGTAAGATAAAAACAGATCATTCACATACGAAACATTGAAGTTGGAGACATCATGGGAAATAATGAAAACACCTTTTTACCAGAATAAAAGCAGCTGTTTTTCTTTCTTCTGCTATTCGGTGCACAATTTATATGAAATTGTGCACATAAATATGCTACCTGAAGTTATGATCATGTGTATATATACAGTATAGTGTTATGATGATTGCTGTCTTTCTTTGTGTATGACATACAGCAATGTGTAGCTGTGACCTGCCTGTCGATTAATCAATTAGTCAATGGGCAGAAAATGAGTCGTCAACTATTTTGATAATCTATTGATCTTTTGAGTCTGTTTTATATGATTGTAAATTGAATATCTTTTTTTTTTTTTTATTGTTTGGACATTTGAAGATGCCACCCCAGGCTCTGGGAAGCTGATGGGCATTTATGGACATTTTATAGATTAAACAACTAATTGACAGATGAACATTAGTTACAGCCCTACTTCACATTGAAATATTAACCCTTAAATGGGGTTGAAGCATCATTTAAATGGCAGACTTTGACCTGCCACCAAATCAGATTCTGCTGGTATGACCGGTAGAAAACAATGAAAAACAGCTTGTGAGTCCTATTTTATTGGGTTTTCTTTTCCTTTTCACTGACAATGACGCATTTGAGAGTCAGGTGGAGAGATGAAATTATCCGGAAGACGGACCTTCGGTTAGCTTTAATTGAAGCACATTGATTCTACGCCTGTCGTTTGAAATGTGGTCTAGAAATAAAATTAGATTTATTGATTGATTTGATTAAATTCAGCGCTGGGGGTCACAGCGGCTGGCACTGACCTGTGTAATGGCTGAAACAGAAAGTTTGCTGATCCAGTGGGGAGTCGGGGCAGTCCCCCGGGATCAGTCCCCCGGGATCAGTCCCCCGGGATCAGTCCCCTGGTATCAGACCCCCGGGATCAGTCACCTGGTATCAGACCCCCGGCGCTGGGGTTGTGCTGGCTGAATTTGAGTTTCTACAGCCGCTAACTGAAGGTCCGTCTCCAAGAGCTGCCGCATGCTCTCATGAAGACAGATAAGATAAGACGGCCGTGTTATTTTTTTATTTATTTTGTGGCCAGAGTTTACACATTGCAGCTTTAAGGACTCATGTTTGCTTAAAAGTTGAGATTGGATATTCATTCTTGAAACTGCAGTTGGCAAAACAATCACCTCAAGGTCAATTATTAGCCGTACTGGAGCTTTTGAGTGTATCACAACTGCTTAAACATAAAACCATGACATGCTCATGTCTCAACTTCTGTTTCCAATCTCAAAGGTAAGGTTTGTTTGAACATGTTGTGGCAGATGGCTTTGATTTGGGGACTTGCAGGTCATAACACGATAAAACCGGGGAGATTTGTTTGGAAAGTCTGTTTTTTAGGCGTTGCTTAAATAGCATTTCATGACTATATTTCAACTTGTAAATAAGACCTACTTGACAGTGAAATATAGTGATTTAGATGCTGTTGAAACACAAAAAGGGATTCGCTTTCCAACCTGTCTTTTGACCAGCCTTTGAGCCACCAGAAAATAGGGAGAAACAGTTTGTGAGTCCTGTTCATTTGAAATGTATATGCCTAAATATGCAGTCAGTGGATTTTCTTTTCCTTTTTTTTTACCTAACATGAGAGAAAAGTGGGAGAGCTGTGTGAACGGTGGTTTCTTAAAGAGAGCGAGAGGAACAGGAAGAGTGTAGATAGAGCTCAGTATGAAAACAGTTCACTTCTTGGTCAGGAGGAATGTCAGACATGTGGTGTAGACTTGTTCTGATGTGTGCGGCAGATTGTGTGTTTCAGATTCTGTATTGCACATGTGTTTGTGTCGTGACAAAGGTGTCTTCTGTTGCATTGGGGGTGTGTTTTGAATACCTGTTCTGCAGGTGAAGCTTTCTCTTCTTTCTTTCCTGCTTTCAACTTTTCCTTTTATTATAATTTATCTGTATGTGTGTGTGCACTGACAGCAAAAAGAGGAAGTTTCTCTCAGCTCATTTCCTGCTTAAGAGAGATCCAGATGTCTGATCAGAGTTTATATTTGAGAGGTTAGAAGGTCAACTTTCTTCTCGGTCGTCATATCAGATGAGTTGAGGGAAAGTTTCACAAGAGGTTTTCTGATTTTGAAAAGCAAAAACTACTTTTTTTTCACACAAATTAAAAACAAACTTCTTTTAAAATCAGCAAATTGTTATAAAATGTTTGTCTTTAGATTGGAAAAAGATGCTGAAAAGAAGCATTTAATCAAGAAACCAGCTATTGGTAGCGGTTTGTATTATTATGTTCCTACAAAGGCCTTTTTCACTGCAGACGTTTTAACTTGTTATATTTGGAAAACCTGATAACATTAATGATCTAATGGTTCTGTTATGTTTAAGTGTCCCAGTAAACCATGACAGTTATTATATGGCTACTTAGTTAAGAAATCAATATTTTGACACAAAAACGGTCCGCCAGAGTCTGATATCAGAGCTGGCCCATAGCAACGGTCTGCTATCAAGAAATTACAGACCGCAGAACGCCGTGATTGACCAATCAGAATCCAGTATTCAACACAGCCGTGTAATAAAATTAACTAAATGGGTTTTATTTCTGTAAAAAAAAGCAAAACAACGGTGGGGACGTAATGTAATCGGTTTGTGCCCGACCATCGTGTAATACCGGTAACACCGACTACCGTGACAAATCTAGGCGCAGGTGATCGGACAAGTGGAGCAACAAGTGGGCACAATCCCGTGAAACCGTCGCAGTCGTGCTCGTCTCGTGCACACGCCCGTCCACTGGTAGCAAGACTAAAGCTTCATTGTTCCTTGCGAAAGGACTGCCGCATAGACATGAGCTGACGTTGACTTGTGACGAGGAAACATTTGGATCTTTTACACTCCCTGCGGGTTTCTCCTGGCATCAAACCAACATTTTCAAAGCTCCTCAAAGTTCTCTATGTTCTCCGCCCATCTGCATCCGCATAGTTAGAAACATTTTGATGTGTGCAGACCTGCACTAAGCAGGTATAATGTTTCCCCGTTAACCATCTTAGTTTAGCATGTTCGAATGGTAACATTAGCTTATTAGCAATAGACACAAAGAACAGCTGAGGCTGATGGGAATGTCATTAGTTTAGCTGGTATTTGATCAAAAACCAAAGTACTGAACAAATTAAAAATTTGACCTGATGATGGGGCCAGAAGGAAAGTTAGAAGATCATCAAAGTCAGTATTAGTTCATCCCTGAGGGCCATGAATGTCCGGAACAAATTTCATGGTAATTCATCCAGTAGTTGTTGAGATTAGGGATGCAACGATCGTGATACCGATATCGATACCTGGGCTTTGGGTATCAGTCGATACCGCGTACCGATCTGATACCAGTGTTTAATTAACGAGCTGTATGCCTCACGGTGTTAAAGTGACTGGGATCATTCTTTTATGTTTAAGGCAACATCAGGCTTGACTTAAACATTGCTAAACAATAACTTTGTAAAACAAAATGTAACAAATGCATATCTGTAAATTCAGTGAATTATTTATAATTAAAATAACAAATCGTACACAAAAAAAACTTCAAAATCATCAGGAATTACAATTCAAGTGTAAACCTTTTTAATGCAGCAACAAATTGATCAAAACTTAAACAGGAATTAAAATTCCAGTATATAATGTATATAGTATATAAACATAAAATTGAATAGAATATGTCGGCCCCATTGTCACCGTTCGCCGATCCAGCTATTGGAGTCAGTATCGGCCCGATATCCGATCCAGTATTGGTATCGGTACATCCCTAATTGAGATATTTCAGTCCAAAGTGCTCTAAATCCATGCATGTTAATCTAATCAGTAATATAGAGGACATTTCAAAACACAGAAGGATTCAGTGTTTTAATCAGTCAGTCAGTGTTTTATCATCCGGTATGTTCTTATTGGGTTGCAGGTGCGTCACATCTGCTCTTACACCAAAAGTTGACTGGAGCGAAACATTTCTTATAGTCTCGTTGAGGAAGCTGGTTATTTCCACTGATCTGTCCACTTCTCGCCCCACTGGTCTCCAGTCATTGTGGCAACAGAGATAATCTGCTCTTCAACAGAAATAATAATTATCAAATGTGCAAATCTTGAGTATGTGTAAGAGTTTAAATGCCCACATTACAACTGAAAAGACTCAAACACTGGAAGAATAATCTTAAAAAATGCTAGTTGTTTCCCCTTGTTGAAGTGTCATTGTTATTGATTGGATCAAGGCTGTGGTTGACTTTTAATCCTGATTATTGACTGTTCAGCGGTTGAAGAAGTATCTTTGTTATTGATTGGATGACAGGCCAGCCAGTCTAAGTATATTGATTACAAGATACGTTTGTGACACTATGGCCGAGAAAACAAACACAGATTTTAGAGTACGCCTGTCCGCAGCGCCTGTTCTACAGTAAACTGCTTCACAGTGAATTTTAAAGCCGACAGATCTTTCAGCGTCAGTGCGTCAGATATCAGGACGGCTGACTGGATGTTAATATGTCTGGAAAACGGCACCGATTGTTGTGAGATGAAGATGAAATGAACAAATCACAGCAAAAGACAACAGATTGATTTTCGGCATCAACCAGTTTTTGGGGTTCATGCAATTTTTCTAAAACAATCTGTATTACGAATAGACAGATTATTGGTTTACTTATCGGTAGGGCTGCAACTAATGCTAATTTTTCATATGGATTTATTTAATTTCTCCTCAATATGCTTAATTTGTTACCTACAGTCCAAAAACCCAAAGTGTTAATGTACAAAGATACAGTAAAACACAGAAAACTTGAACCTAAATGAGTGATCAGTTATCAAAATTGTCATTATTGTCAATTACCTTATTAATGAATTAACTGCAGTTGTTGCGTTGTTTCAGCTCTACCAATACAAGCAGATAGACCCAGTGATTTACTTGCTGATAGCTGTCAATATGAACTCAACTGACCCAAGTCAAGTGACAAACACTGTGCATGTTATATAGCATATAGTTAACCAGCGCTTCCTCTTCACTATATGCAGCATAGCTCTGTTAAGATAACTGTATTTACTCAGTCGTAAGGTTATGCTCGTTCCTGACTGTCAAAGACTAAAGAATCTGTACAAGGGAGAAAAAACAACAAGCTTGCAAGCTAGTTACCAGCCGAGATTTGTTTACACTGTATCTCAGTGTTTGAGTTGTCAGATTCCCCTGAATGCTTCGTTGTCAGTCAAACATAAACCAGTCCACCCACTCAGACGCTTGGATGTTAAAGGAGCATTTCTGATGGATCTCCATTTTTGTCCTCCTTTTAGTAATAACAAATATTTAATTTGAAAAGTCTCTTTGACAGAATCATGTTAGCCTGGAGTAGTTCAGCAGCCACATATGAAGAAATAGAAAAGGGGCCCAAGTGTTTTCTGTTAGGTGTCAAAGTACGGCTGGGCGATGTATAAAATTAATTAAATTAATTAGATTTTGTGGAAAGGGAGATGACTGGTTGCTCTGTGTATTCAACCGTAAGACAAAACGTGTCGGGTGCTCTTGGAAAACGGGGAAAAAAACAGGGATAGAAAGGAAGGCAATCCAGGCGCTCTGAAATACTAAAACAAGTGACAGCGAAGAAAGAAATATATTAAAAAGCCTTTATTGTAGTGGCTAAATCATTAAAAAAGCCAACATGTTTCGACCACTGTAGGTCTTCGTCAGGGATTAAAACAAACAAAGCGGATGTGGCATCACCTATATATAGTATCAACAACCAATGGGAGGCAATCACATGATCACCATAGTATTACAAAATATTACAAAATATCACAAAGAAATAACACAGAAACAAGTAATTTATGTCCATCATCAATGAAACTACTCCTACTTTTCAACGGAGGCTGCAAAACAAACATGGGAGCCTATACAGAGAGAAGAAAAATATACATAAATATTTATTTTTCACAGAAAGCATGTCTATGCAAAGCAAAGCCTATATCCTCATTAATACCAGGATACTTTAAAGCATCCAATCGATGGATCCAAAAAGTCTTATTAGATTTTGATTAGATTTTGTACTATGTCTTAAATGTCTAAATCACGAAAATCAAGTTATTACAATGCCCCCAAGTGGCCAAAACAATTTGGATATTATTGCTGGTTTAAATAACTTTAAAGGTTCTCTATAACATATTCAGAGCATTAATATAGCAGCAAACAACTATTTGCTATGTAAAGATATAGAGGAGTAATGTCTACCTGAGCAGAGAATGAAGTCACTCTCCCTCTGTGTGTGTTGTAATCAGAGCTTCTCTGTGCTTTGTTGACATTGCCAGGTCGGCCATGTGTGTTTTTAGTGCATGTTCGTGCATGGGAGTGTGCCACACAGGATAGCTCATGGCCGCTACTCTGCACTGCTCTCATACGGCGGTTACAGATGATAACGCCGTCCAGACCAACATCGTCGTCGTAGAAGGGTAGCACCCACCCTCTGTTTCCCACTCACGTTAACACTGTTAGCTCTGTCAGCACTGTTGCCTTGTTTGCACTGTTAGCACCGTTAGCTGCGAGCCACCTGCTCAGCCGCCGCCATGTGGAGAGCCGTGCGGAGGCAACAGAAATGCTTCCAATCTTGCATTTAGCAGCTCTTAAAATGGCTTCTTCTTCGGTGTTAGGTTTTTTGGTAGCAGTTCATTTAGAAGCAGAACCAGATACAAACTCATTTTAAATTAGCTGACTCGATTGTTTTAGTGTTAATATTGGATATATTTTTAGATGTAACTGATGAAGACTTTGCCAAAAGTTTGTTGACATTTCTATTGTTCTTTTCACCAACTGGGAGATACATTCGCTGTTAGAAATCTCTTTAGAAATTGCTGCCCGATATCTCCAGCTCAGAATTGCAACTAAAGCTGAAGTTATACTTTACGTGTTCGCAAGAGCGTGAAGATCCGCGGGACTTAAATATCGTCATCACAGGGTGTACGTGAAGGCTCTGTGTGGACGTCTGCATCGCGTCCATAAGAGGCTGACGTGAACATTTTGTCTGACTCATTAATCGCAGCCTAAATATGTGAACGTGTCTTTTAGCGAGCTTTCACAAGCCACAGTCCGTCTGGCTAGTCCGAATCAGAGTGACATTAATACTTTTGGTTTTGTTTTCTATTTAGTCTGGTTCAGTTTCACAGTACACAAATTAAAGCAGACCAAATAAAAACATTAATTTGCTGAGGGGCGTGTATGAAAAAGTGAATTTATCTTTACTATCTTGAGAGTTGCCATTTCTATGCAGGGAGTCACGGATATATTGCTGTTGAAGTTTTTTTCACTTTGTCTCGGAACTGATCTACCTCCAGTTTATCTCGATTGACTTTATACATTCACTGTTTTTTTGGACTCTATTTAGCATGTTCTATATGTTCTCTTTGGCCCAGATGTCAAACAAACATTAGACTTCAGCAGAAGTCCAGAGGCCTGTACTACGAGGCGAGTTCAACATACCCAGGGTATTTTCTCGTTATCTGGCTTCAATAACCCTAACAAACCAGATCCCGCTAAGCGGTCCTATGAAGGTGGTTATCAACTCGGTAAATCAACCCAGGGTTTCTCCATCTGGCTGTGAGCGCGTTCACATGAACGGGGCGGTGTTTGCAGCATCTGACCAATCACTAACATGGACAAGTCCACAGATTTGCAGACAGACAGGCAGAGCGGCACATTTTTACAAAGGAAGAGCAAACTATATTAGACAAATACGAAGAAATTAAACACATAATCCAGACTAAAAGTAACACAGTTGAAGCTGCCAAATGCAGGAAGAACAGCTGGCGAAAGAAAAAAACTCCCGATGTGCGAATGCGTAAATTAACAGACCTATTAATTTAACGGAACACTCAAAAGTAAGATATACTAGTCTAGATATAAATAGCTTTTGAATGTAAAACGGATGACTGGATTACACCTAATCGTACCCAGTAATATTTTGAATGACTATTTGAACCTTCTTCCAGCTGCGTCCCCCCTCTCTGGCGGTGTGAAACAGACTCAAGAGGAAGTTAGAAAATAAGTATGAAAATATAATTCAAAGCGGTAAACACCCACCGCATACAGCCAGCTGTCCTTCTTGCATTTGTCAGTTTAAACTGTATTATTTTTAGTCTGGATTATGACTTAAACTTCTTCATAAGTGTGTAATATTAACATACCATCCGCGTACTGAGCTCTGATTGGTCAGCAGGCGGTGCTTTCATACAAGTTGATCTCTTATCTGGAACATAACCTGCTCCGGAGCAGGTTAGCTGTTCAGCATAAGTTACCATGGCAATCTACCCCGGTAAGAAGTGATCCACCTTCGTAGGACGGAAAACCCTGAAGGGTTAACCCTGAAGTTACCTCGCTAACGCCAAATCCTGCTTCGTAGTACAGGCCTCAGGTCAATCCTCTCCCACTCATGTTAACCTGTCGTTTACCTGTGTCCATCTCAACAAATGTCCGCACAGGCAGCCTGCATTTTGGTTCGCTTGGAAACGGACCGAGACCACCTCTCGCAAGCTGTCTCGGACCGGTTGTTTTGGTGCGCACCAGACTACGATTACTGCGTTCACAACTGCACAAACAAACTGCACCAGAGTTTGTTTAAAACGGACTAAATGTTGGTTTGTGAAAGCGCCCTTAAAGAGCTATTCAGTAGCTAGGTCTTCTCTCTGTGGTTCAGTTTGTTCAGGCATGCTGAGGCCTGACTGGTGATTTCGAGTGTCTCCGTCTGTGGTTTGTGGACTGGTAATCATCCAAGATGGAGGAACTTCCTGATGCTCCTGTTGATGTGAAACTGTCGGCCCGCTGTCATCCTGGCAGCCCATCGCAGGAGTCTTTTTTGGATCAGCTCTGATTTGCTGTTATCACCATCAGTCGGATAAAACGGGGCTGTGTGTGTGTGTGTGTGTGTGTGTGTGTGTGTGTGTAGACTCGACTGTAGGGCTCAGCCTGGTTGCTAGGCAACAGAGCAAAGACCTCCTCGGCAGGTCACTAGGCCTGTCTTTCACTAGTGTGTGTGTGTGTACGTGCACAGGTGTGTGTGTGTGTGTGTGTAAGTGACAGAGCAGATTTATGAACAAAAAGCCATAAAGTGTGACTGCAATCCTTCACTGTGTTTTCTGTTGCTCCACTTCTGTTTCTGTCTTTCTGACACACTGCAAACACACAAATGAATCCTCCACCCCCTCACATCGCCTCAAACCCAGCTGTGCCCCCATCCCTTCCTGCCCACACACACACACACACACACACACATACACACGTGTTTCTCTGTTTGACTTTATTTCTTCTTCACTCTTTCTTTTCCTGTCGTCTCGTTCTCTTTGCGTTTCCCTTTTTTTCAGTCTCTCTCCTCACAGTGTGTCTGTTCATTTGCATTGTGCAGCGGCGCTACAGATGGACAGAGTTTAGTGTTACACCATCACTGTTGTATTTGTGTTCATCTGTGGGTATTTTTAGGCCTTTGAGGCAAAACTGGGCTAACCAAAATGTACAGTAGGTCCATTTGTCCACTGATGTGACCCACCCTCTCTCCTGCTCAAATAAATGCATGAACAAACGTAAGCACTCTGTTGCTTAACTGCTAGAAAGCCGTGGAAAGTGGCGCCAGGTGCCACAGTGCCTCATGAAAATGTAACGACAATGTGAATAATTAAGATTAAACCAGAGCGTAATGTCACCCTCTGTGTGTGTGTGTGTGTGTGTGTGTGTGTGTGTTTTGTTCTTGCTGTGGTTGTTGTTGCAACGTGTGTGTTAATATTTTCATAATAACATTGAACCGTATTGATGCCTTAATTCTATTATTGGTCGATACTGCAAGTCATTGTAAAGTGGAAGTGGTTAAAAGATTCGGAAGTAAAAATACACCAGTGATGTGAGGCTACAGTACAGAAGACACATCTGCCCTATTTATCTAAATGGACTTCTGGTGTTGGTCATGTTCACGTCTTCGTCTGTAGGATGTGGCTGATCAAAATTTAAATGGATGGACTGTACTTTATTTCCATCTGAACCACATTGTGTAGTTTAAAGGTTTACTGACTGATCTGATGGATCAGTAGCAGCTCTGCTCAAACATATCAAACCTACCTTCTCCGCCTCTGAAGGTTTAATACTCATTAGTGCTGTTCACTTTCTGTTAGGACTGCAACTAATTTGCAGATTATACTCTCGATTAATCATTTAGTCTCTTAGGGCGTTTTCACAAGCCGACATTTAGACTGTTTTAATCAAACTCTGGTGCAGTTTGTTTGAGCAGTTGTGAACGCAGTAATCGTACTGTGGTGCGGACTAAAACAACCGGTTCAAGACTGTTTGCGAGAGGTGGTGTAGGACCGTTTCCGAGCGAACCAAAACGCAGGCTGCCTGTGCGGACATTTGTTGAGATGGACACAGGTAAACGACAGGTTAACATGAGTGATTCCCTGCATAGAAGTGGCAGCTCTCAAGAAGAAAAAGATAAATTCACTCCTTCGTACACGCCCCTCAGCAAATAATTTTTTGATTTGGTCTGCTTTAATTTGTGCGCTGTAAAACCGAACCAGGCTAAATAGAAAACGAACCAAAAGTATCAATTTCACTCTGATTTTCTAAAGCCCCAGTCGATCAATCTTCAAATTGCTTGTTTTGTCCAACCAATGGTCCAAAACCCCAAAATATTTAATATACAAACATAGAAATGTTGGGTGTTTTTGATTAATGATTTACAGGATTATCAATATAGTCACTGGTTAATTTTCTGACTAATAAGCTAATAGCTTCAGCAGACATATCTCACAGCAGCTTACACATAGTTTGAAACTGTTTCTGCACATGTAAACTGATATAGTCTTATTTATTTATTATTAGTTAAATTATCTGTACACAATTCAAAAGTTCCCACTTTTTAAAATAATGTTATTATTGATGCCTTTTCATCTTTACATTGTCCTTGTAATTATGAGAAACAGCTTCCAACCTTTTACCCTACGTCCAACTGTAAATCATTTATTGATTAATCGATTAACTGATCCACAGAAAATGAAAACAATTTTGATAATTAATTAATTATTTTAGTCCTTTTTAAGCAAAATATGACCAACAAAATCACTGATTTTAGCTTCTCAAGTGTGAATATTTTCCTGGTTTTCTTCGTCAAACTGAATCTCTTTGGGTTTTTGTCGGTTGGACAAAGCGAGTTGTTTGAGTGTGTCAGCTTGTGATGGACATTTGTTGCAGCCGTTGTGAAATTCACAGCGATGGATCAGACCAGCTTGTCCGTCTCTCCTACTCAACTCCTGTCAACATTTTGGTACCTAATAGCATCTTAGATCTCTTTGTCTGCAGTTTCTCAGAATTCAAAAGTCAAATGTTCATATATACTGTATGTATCGCATGTAAAATGCTCATTGACAGAAATTCACAAATGAAATTTCTGTCCCTTTTTATAAAAAAAGCAGCTGGGGATTTTTTTCACTGTCTGACAACCACATGTGGATCTTGTTTTCAGTGTAAAACCTCTGAAAACCACACGTCACATCTGAAATGTTTGACTGTTTACTTGATAACAAAGTTGCATTTCAGCGTATCAGGTTTGTCTTTAAAATGCTCAAAGTGAAACCAAACCTCAGATTTTTTTCATACATTTATTGAGACAAGATTTGAACTTTTGTTAGCGTGTCAGAGCTCTTATCAAACAATTCAATGCGAATGATGATGCAAGCAAAGAAGTCTGATACTTCAGAAATGATTAAACTGACCAATGATTCATCAGCTTTAATAATGCAGCCCTAGACGTAAGCCCTTGTATAAACATGTACGTAACACACACAGTACTTCAGTCCATTGTGTTTTTAAGGGGTTGTATGAGGTACTTATCCATAGTCAGTGTATTACCTACAGAAGATGACGATCGGCACGCCCCCAGTTTGGAGAAACAGACAGGAGTTACACCACAGAACCAAAGCATGTACTGCTCTGGACGGGTCGCAAAAGGTATTTTAGCCACCTGAAAAAAAAGCCCCCCCTAAAATAATCAATTTCAGTGTACGCGATATTTAGAATATTTCACTGCTTTACCTTGCCGTCAGCTTATGCTCTCGCCAAAGCCACCAGATTCAATTGAAAAAAACTGTAATTTTAAAGAATAGATAACGGCTTTAGTTCCCTGGGGGCGTGGCGACCGTCATCTACTGTAGGTAATACACTGACTATGGAGAAGTACCTCATGCAACCCCACTTCAAAACACCCAAACTAAAAAATGATTTTACTTCATCCAAATATGATTTTCTTTCTCCATTCTGAGTTGTTTTTCAAAAGGATTATGAAATGGAATAATAATCTGAAAGGGGGAGACAAAAACTTACCACTGGTTTTTAATTTTCTTCTTTAAAAAACCCAACATAAATGAGATTTCTCTTTACCCAATTTGCATTTTGTTCATTACGTTAAACTTACATTTTTGAACTTCAAAATATTCTTCTTGTTTTATTTTGGTTGACTTCTAATAAAAAGATGGATAGTTAGTTCATGATCGACGGTCATGAACTAACTAAACTTTGTCCCACGTGTTCCTGGGAAAAACTATACTTCCTGAACAAACTATCCTTTATGTGTGTATGTTTGTGTCTAAACTGCGAGCGAGAGAGCACCCATCCAAAGATCTTTTTGTCTGTTAAGTGTCCTGATAAAAAATGATTTCCTTACAAAGTGGATCAGGATCAGCAGCCATGCTCTATATTAGGCTGAGAGCATGCAGGGTGTTTATTTCAGTCCGCCACTACACTGAATGATTTTAGCACAACATCAAGCAGCGAGCAGGAACATACAGTCACCAGGTGCGTCGAGCCTGCTGCCTCCATCAGACGCTTCCTGTAGCAGCTTCAATGTTATGGGGCGTGATTACGAGATGTCCCACCATGCTGTGGTTATATTTAAAATCATCTAAACTGAAGCAATAAAACTAAATATAGATGTCGACAGCAAGGAAGGAACAAATGGGAACTGCTGAAATATGAGTAGCCTATTGTGCACTGACTAATGCCACATAATTGACATATTGATTCATCTCTTTGTTGCTATTGTGTCGCCTTATTTGGCATTGCAAGGAAGCCTGAGTTTGACTTTTGCTGTCTTTTTCTCTCTCCCTCCACCAGTGTGCTGTTTTGTGGTCCACAAGCGCTGTCATGAATTTGTCACCTTTTCCTGTCCGGGGGCCGACAAGGGACCTGCCTCCGATGTAAGTAAAGAAAACAGTCCACAGTGAGGCAGACCGCTGGTGCTCAAGTTAGATATTTATTAAACACACAGTTAGTGATTTAGTGCTGTTGAGTGATGTTTATTAACAATATTAGCAAGGTCAGCACTGGCTTTGGGTTTGTGTGTGTCTATTTAGTTCCTGTGTTTTCTGTTAGATGAACACACACACACACACACACACACACACACACAGAGATGTTACCTGCTGAGCTGTCAGCCCTAAATCACATTGAGACATGTCAGTAAAGAGAGAAATGTGCTGCCTGGCTGCCTCAGGTTAATGAGCCAACATCTCTCATTCACTTACACACACATTTTGTGAGTCAGCGTTGGATTTTGAAGTCGTATAACTGATGTTTATTAATCTCTAACTCCTCTGTATTTCTTTGTTTTTATTATATCACCAAAGCTGTGGCGTTGTCTACTATTTTTAAGCATCCTCCAAACTCCCTCAATAAGTACTTCATTCTCTCTCTCAATAATTTTTATTTTAGCTCTCTGTTATAATAGAAACAACATTTCAAGCATCGGTTCACCACAGATGCACTAACTAAATGGTGAAAAGTAGAGGATAAGTACACTTTTGGTAAAGGCACAGACACACACATCATATAGCGGCGACGAAGGCCAACCGTTGGGTCGCCAAACGTTGCCTTTGTCTTGACCTAAAAGTTGCACTTGAACACACCACAAAGACAACAGCCAACGGCCAACTACCACATACGTTCTGCGCCTGCGTGAGATGAAATAACTCTCCACACCAGCAGGCTGCGGTAGTCTGTATTCGTCATTCAAAAAGGGAAACTGAAAGACCGAGGACGGCGGATATACAAGCCGTTGTTATGATACATACATGAAACAAAGCGGCGTTTGCTGACTATTTTCACACCACTCTAACTACTACTCTTTAGACTACGTCCCCACGCTCCCGACGCACTTTCTATGAGCGTTTACTGTTGCCGTGGATGGGTTTACATTGTAGATAATACAAAGCCCGGTGTGTCTCATACCACCGCGAAAGGGTGCGTTGTGTGGCGGTATCAAACGCCTGACATCCTGGGAATGAGAACGGGTTGGGCTAATGAGACAATGCCTCTGTGCACAAATCCAGGTCCATGAAGAAATGTTTAACACTCCTATCTGAATGGGAGTAAATCCCTGCAGCCAGGCTCCAAAATGTCGTGAAGAGTCTTCCCAGAAGAGTGGATGTTCTTTGGCTTTTATTATAGTTATAGTATCATAATAATCCTCATGTTTAAGGAGTAAGATGTTCAACGCCCACATATGGATGATATGTTCTAGTGTCCACATACCTTTGGCCATATAGCGTTTCTTAGAACCTTAGCAAATAAAACCATAAATTATCTGCATAGTTAGATAGCACTAGAGGGAAGTCATTTAGATGAACTGACCCTAACAGGTCAACTGAGAACAACTGAACTTTAATGGTGTCTAAGCACACCGCAGATGCAGGAACTCGACTGAAATGACCTGGATTACTTTAAATATTGAATTCAAAACCCTTCTGTCTCCTCTCTGTGTTTGTGCCTCTGCAGGATCCTCGTAGTAAACACAAGTTTAAGGTCCACACTTACTCCAGCCCGACCTTCTGCGACCACTGTGGCTCCCTCCTCTACGGGCTGATGCACCAGGGCATGAAATGTGACCGTACGTACACAAATTTATCTGTCCATGTGTGTGTGTGTGTGCATGTGTGTGAGATCTATGGAATGCCATTTAAGTTAATTTTAAATAAATAAATAAATAAATACATTAATAAATATGCCAATGAAATAATATCTATTTAATCCTCATTTGTGCCACATGCTCAAACTGTGTGATGAGTTTGAAATGCCATTTAAGTCAGTTTTAAATAAATAAATGAAGCAATAAATATATAAATAGATGTAAATATAAACATATAAATGAGTCCATGTAGTTAAATAAATAAATAGTTAAAAAAAACAACAATATTTTTATTATGCTTTTTAACACAAACACAGACAAAACCAACAATACACCAACATCAGACTTAGATCCCTGACATATGATATACATAGCACATAATATACTCAAAGAGGTGATTGTACACAATCGCGTGAATCTGTAGTGGAAAATGTCATAGCATCTATTTATGTATGAGTATAAGGATAAGGAGGGGCTCAGTCCAATACAGCTGATTACAAATGACGGTGATGAAACAAAACATTTTTCAGAAAAATCAGAAAACAAAACACAATAAATAAAAGTCAGTAAATAAATATCTCGCCTCATGACCCAAAAGTTTCACTTTGCCAGTTTTCAATACTGCAATCTATCAGAGCCTTTAGTACAATATTTGTAAGTCTTTTATCAGCATATTTAAAGAAGGATGTCCAAGCCTTAAAGAAATCACCCATTTTACATTTAAATCTGTATGTTAGATATTCCGTTGGTATTAGCTCAATTATCAGTTCATGCCACCCCACAATTGTCGTTGGTGTATCATTGATCCATCTAAGCAATATATAGGTTTTTATTTTTAAAAAGGACGTTTTCAAAGGACTACTTTTATTTATTTAGGGTGACTTTTATTTCCTAATGCCACATTTATTTCCCACCTCTTTTTATTTCCATCTGTTATATTCAAATGAGTGTGGTTATCTCAGAGATACAGACCAACGCAGCAACACAAGAGTTAACTGGCTAGCGCTCCGTAGACGGACCTCCAGTTAGCGGAGGGACCGCGGGGTGCGCTAGCCAGTTGATTATTGTGCTGTTGCTAACTATTTATTTATATATTGAATTATATCAACTCATTTATATATTTACATCAATTTATACATGTATTACCTCATCTATTTATTATTTATTTTATTTCATAGGCATATTTATGTATGTATTAATTTGAAATGGACTTCAGGGATCACACCGTTTGAGCATTTAGCACAAATTAAAGCTTTAGAGGCCATAAGCAGAAATTGCCATTTGACCTGCTTTATTGACCTTATGTGGGCCGGCTGCATAAATGTATAAATTTCAAACCACTCACTTTTTAGACAAGTACAGTGAACTCTTTCACATATTGACAAACTTTTATAGATTTAAAACTTTAATATAGTCTTTTATACTGATTTGCCTGAAGACAACATGTGAAGGCTGTCTAGTCAAGATACATTTTTCTTTTGCTTCTTTTTAATTGTTGATCCAAAGATCAATATACACTATGTGAAAGTGTCTTTGTCGTGCCTTTAATTTAAGAGAACTTTCACACTTGGTACGGTGGTACAGTGGTTAGCACTGTCTGACAGTGAGAGGATTCTGGGATCGGATTGGGCTCTTCTGTGTGGAGTTTGCATGTTCTCCCCGTGTTAGAGCCGGTTTTCTCCGGGTTCTCCGGCTTCCTCCCACAGTCCAAAGACGGAGACTAAATTGCCCGTAGGTGTGAATGTGAGCGTGAATGGTTGTCCGTCTTAATTCTGCAGTATTTCACTCGGCCAACTGTCAGTGCCATTGGTCAGAAATCAAAGAAATGGCTGCTTAACATTGAATTTCCATCATTCCAATTAATACTGTTTTACTTTATAACATTCATAATCCACATACTGCTTGTGATATGTGGACTGTAGTTCAGCCAAAACCTTTCAATGAAAAACACATTCTCTGAATTTACATTTCATTTACAATAATTGAGCTGCTGAATGAGTCATAACGACAGACAGCGCAGATATTTTCAGCTTAATGGACGACGGTTAGAGAGATATTATCAGCTCCTCATAACAATGAGTGAACAGTCTGTACGTTCCTGCTGTTGTGTCATATTTATTGCTGACCATTTGCCTGACAAAGATACAAACAGGAAGTGGGCTACATCTCTGCAATAATATCTCCAGCCATCACTAACATTATTTAATGGGTAGACAGTTCCTCATTGTACCCGCTTTGTGCAGCACACAGTGTTTGATGGACTTGGCCTTTGAAGCAGCTTTCATACATTTAGATTTAGTCACCAGACGTATGCAAAAAGGAAAAGAAAATAGGTTGGCGTTAAAATGTGCGGAAAATACTATTCACAAAGGGGTTATTTGGTTATATATTAAACCAGATAAACAAACAACATTTGACTAGGAGCTCTGTGTTTCTTGCAAATTTTGTTTATATTAACAAATTAGTTTTTTTTTTTTTTTTTAGCATAGTCACAAAATAACGCAAAAGCACCCAGACATGTTTTTGAAATCAACTAGCTGTGGTTGAATTATTAACTTTCTCAATATTCTTCAGATTCTTAAGACATTTTTGATATAAACATCACCGATTAGGGATAAGAAATGTCTGGTTATGATCTCATGATTTGGCTAAATTTCAACTTTGAAAACAAAAACAGAGACATGAGTTGCAAAGCAGTAACGACCCACTCCCTCTGTGAAGCATGGATATTTGATATTTTAAGTTTCTGAGTTGTAGGAAGCCACAGTCCTCACGCAGACTTAAGTGGACGATCACCACAAACATATTAGTGATACATCAAAAATAAACGTAATCCGTCTCACATGTCCCTCAAAACTCAAGTCACTAATCTGACTCAGATCAAATCTTCCTGTCTGCTGGGTTCATCCTGGAGGGACCTAAAACAGTGTCACAATACTCTTAATACACAAGCAAGGGATCTATTTATTTTAAATTTGCTACCATGATGAGATGAGATATGTTGTTCTGCCACATCAAACACTTTTTTTTTTCTGGGTCATCCCTCTATAAAGTTTTAATGTTCAGTGGAGCCAGATAGAAATATAAAAGTTATGTAAATGAATGAGGTGTTTAGCGGACTGCCTGATGGAGATATTAGATGAAATTAATCAAAAGAAGTTATCAAAAGAAAGGTCATATCATGGGATGGAAAACAGAAAAGATTACCTCCTCACTCTCCACCTCCCAGTAAGTGGAGTAAAATGTGGAGCTTTGTACATCAGAGCAGTCTGACATCTAGTGGACAGACTGAGAAACTACTTTTTTTATTTTTATCAGTGCTCACCTTTAAGAGATGCACTATTATCTGCTTTTTTCTGTTTGCCTGTGTAGCTGTACTCAATGCAAATTCATCTCAAACAATCTAAAATGTAAGTAAAATTGCGTTTATTATGCAGGGAGGGTCTTATGAAAAGATGCTATTGAGTTGCATTATGGGAAGTGTCGGATCCGGTATTTTTGGGACTTAAAGTCCAGATGTTTCGTCCTTTGCTGCTTAGTTTTTGACCAAATCTTTTTCAATCTCTCTCTTATGAGTCCCCCGACTAGGGTTGTAACAGTACATGTACATTTGCTGATCTACTGTACTGAAAAAACTGAAATAATTGAGTGTGTGAGTTAAAGATACAGACAGGAGCAGTCTGGCTGCTCTGTCGCGGACCCTCAGTATGTGTTAATTGTTAATATTCATAGGATATTATTTTAAAAGCTCACAGCTGATGTTATTTTTCATTTAGTATTTAAATTAACATGCTATAGTGCTGCTAACATGTAAACTAACATGCTTCAGTTATATAACATATTATAGTTACATGCTATTGTTTTATCAGGTTTAAAATTCTGTTCTCATTCTGAAAATAATAATAATAGTGTAATACCGTATACTGTGATACTGTGAAGCCGTAATATTTTCTGAGATGGTTATTGTACGATGAAAACTTCATACCGTTACAACCCTACCCCTGACACAACGCTGAAGAGCCTTTAATCTGATGATAAAGTACTGAAAGCATTGTGATAAGGAGTTGAGGGATGTCGCGATATACCTGCACTGACGAGAACAGAGATATTTAAAAAAATGAATGGGGGGGGGCGCTCAGCTTTTCTTAGATACAAGTAGGGGGGCTTCAAGGAAAATAGGTTGGGAACCACTGTTAGGTATCGCGATAATATCGTTATCGTGAATACTTTTGGCCTCAATAATCATGTGGTGAAAATTGAGAATTTTGACAGGGTTTAAGGATCGAGGGTACGTTGTATTTTGTGATTTTGAGCTGTATAAACTAAATTAACTTGTGTGTTTTTGTGCGTCTGTGTTCAGACTGTATGATGAACATCCACAAGCGGTGCGTGGCCAACGTCCCGAGCCTGTGTGGGACAGATCACACCGAGAGGAGAGGACGCATCCACATCTCTGCCCAGATCGCTGACGACACTCTCACCGTCACCAGTGAGTGCACTCACTTCAATTCATACACACACACACACACACACACACACACACACACACACATACACACACACACACACACACACGCACACACACACTGAGCGCCTCTCAAAGCTCTCTATCAGCCTATGGGACTAAAACTGGAAAGTCCATTAGTCGATCAATGAGCCAACGATTGACCCACATCGCCACTGGAACATGCATCCACGTGCAGAGCTCTGTCTCTCTCAGACAGCTGTGGATTGATTATGGAACAGAAACTAAACTGTCGTTAAGTGTTGTCAAATGTAGCCAGAGTTATTTAGGGCAGGACTTACAGGTTCGCGTCCTGCTGTCCTCCGGAAAGGACAAATCCCAGACTAAACAGTCTAAAACTGTGCATCATCTTGGCATGTTTTCTTCTTCTTTTGTATTCATGTCCTCCTCGACCTCTCGCAGTCAAAGAGGCGAGGAACCTGGTGCCCATGGACCCCAACGGCCTGTCGGACCCCTACGTCAAGCTCAAGCTGATCCCAGATCCCAAGAGTGAGAGCAAGCAGAAGACCAAGACCATCAAATGTTGCCTCAACCCCACCTGGAACGAGTCCTTCACTTTGTGAGTCTTTATCTCAGATGAGGCTTCAACAAACTTATTTTTGTCATTGTTGGAACATGCACTTGTTTGGTTTCAAGTTTTTGGCCCAATTTTCAGTCACAAAAAGCACAAAGCTAACTGGAGCTCATGCAAGTGACCCTGTCCCCATTATTTTTCCTGCTCTGGCTTGTTGTTTATTCAAGCTATTCTGGGTTGCTGTGTGACTGTTAGACAAGGCACAGGCATGAAAAACTGTCACCTGCTGAGGTGTTTACCAGTTTAAATAAAGAGAGATGTGATGAATGTGACTTTGAAATCAAATTGTTTTACCTATTTTAAGAACACCCTTCATCTGACTCTGTTTCTCATTTCTTAGCAGCCTAAAAGAAACCGACAAGGACCGCCGTCTGTCGTTGGAGATCTGGGACTGGGATTTGACCAGCAGGAACGACTTCATGGGATCCCTGTCCTTTGGGATCTCGGAGCTACAGAAACTAGGGATAGATGGATGGTGAGATGTCAACATATGGTGGATATTTGGGGAAATGACACAGGTGTAGACAGTAGGGGTGGGGGAAAAAATCGATACAGCATAGTATCGTGATATTTTGCATGGCACTATTGTATCGATACACAGACATCAAATATCAATCTTTTATTATATAAACTACCTCTTAACAATCCGCCGGCAGGCCCAGCTGCTAATGTGTCTTTCAGAGGTTGTGGCGAGCTCAGTCTTCAAGCTAGAGTGGTGTCATATTAAGCTAGAAAACCTAAGGAGCTTGTCAGGAAGAACGCTAAATAACGCTACAAAGTTACGCAAAACGAAGAAAAACTGGCATGGCCATTTTCAAAGGGGTCCCTTGACCTCTGACCTCAAGATATGTGAATGAAAACTAGGGCTGCAGTTGAAAAGTAATTTGCTTAGGAAGGTTCCTAACAGAGTGAAATGACCCGGGAGTACCTCAGTAGCAGCCATGATAAGAGCTGTTTGAATTCTCTAAATGCAAAGGAAAGGTGCATCAATGCTTCCTTTATTATCTCCTTTAGCGTAGGATACACTGGACCATCCTTTACCAAAGGAGAGGAGATAATGCCGCCCCACAATTCCTTGCGGCCGCAACTTTTAAAGCGTTGCACCATTCGGCCGTTCATGAAAACAAACGATATGCTTATCTTGCATATTATTTTCATACAGTCATATACCTCTGGTGATTCCCACCCCCAGTAGACATAAATAACAAAGGCAGAGGGAACAGGGGTGTGAACATTTAAGGGCTTTATTGTCATAGTCTGGTGATAATCCTGGATTTAATGTTTTTATTCTGGGGTTTAGGTTTAAGATGCTGTCCCAGGAGGAAGGAGAATACTTTAATGTTCCCGTTCAGGCAGAGGGAGAAGAAGGTAACGAGGAACTACGACAAAAGTTTGAGGTGAGACGCACAGAAACAGAGACACAAAATGACAACGGGTTTAATTTGTGCCATCCTTGTTTTTTTGTTTTTTTTAATATGAGGCTATTTCTTCTCATAATCTTCTTCTTCCTTCTCTCTCCAGAGGGCGAGGGTGGGTCCAGGGAAGCCCACAGACTCCTCTTCCTCCTCCTCGGTGTGCAAGTATGACAGCAATGGCAATCAGGACCGGGTCAAGCTCTCGGACTTCAACTTCATCATGGTTTTGGGCAAGGGCAGCTTTGGCAAGGTGATGCACATTAGTAGTGTTTTTTTAATGGTGAGAAATGGTAGCCAGCGGCTGGTAAACATAATTAAATCGCTGTGAAGCTCATTATTTATTTCCCTTTTGTTGACTCCCTTCAGGTGATGCTGGCTGAGAGGAAGGGCACCGACGAGTTGTACGCCGTCAAAATCCTGAAGAAAGACGTGGTGATCCAGGACGACGATGTGGAGTGCACCATGGTGGAGAAGAGAGTCCTCGCTCTGGCTGGGAAACCACCTTTCCTCACTCAGCTGCACTCCTGTTTCCAAACCATGGTACAGTATGGATACACAACATCTTGCATTAATCAGGACGAGCACATGCGGAAACACGATTTATCGCTGATCACTTATTCTCTCCTCTTCTTCTTTGTCTCCTAGGACCGATTGTATTTTGTCATGGAGTATATAAATGGAGGAGACCTTATGTACCAGATCCAACAGGTCGGCAAGTTCAAGGAGCCTCATGCTGTGTGAGTACGCTCTCACATTTTATTTATGTCCGCCTAGAGAAGAGCGATACAAGGACACAAATATTAAAGGTGCCATAGAATACATTCACAAAATCATGGACCAGTGACACAGGTCTTCACAATAGAAAACACAGTAGGCCTACTCAGTTCTCAGGGATATAAGTAGCAGCGTCTCCGACCTGCACCCTCCCATTTTAAATCCAACGTGGTAAACTCTACACATACAGTAAAGTATGGAAACACTTTGGGTTTCACACATTGCAGGAAAAGCAGAGCTAGACACCATGGCTAAAGCTGCACGCTAACTCTGTCATGGACAAGAAATGTTATCGTATTGCGGTAACGTGCGGTCAAGCCAGCCGCCACTCTCATCTCCGTGGTCAAATCAGCCGACGCTACAACTGTAGAGCACCCATATACTGACATTTATGTTAAATACATTCAGAAGTATAAAACATGAAATGTCCCTTTTATAAATTAAAAAGAAAATACCACTAATTTATGAGGGATGTGTCTTTATGCTTTGATTTTTTGGGTTGATGGACAATGTTTTATAAATAATGCCTGACAATGACTGATATATCTGACTTCAGGACATCTCTGACTACATACATGCTGAAACTTTTTTACTGCATCAATATAGATATTTTCCAAATTAAATGTCCCTAGAAGTGTATGATATAACGTTTTCCCATGGTCTGCTGTTAAAAAAGTTAACAAAAATCACAATAAATCGTAATAAGGAATTGCAGTACTTGTAGAATCGCACTACTTTAAATCACAATACATATCGAATTGGCACCCAACTATCGTGATAGTATCGCATCAGGAGATAGGTGTATCGTCCCAGCCCTAGTGCCAAATATGAAAACCAGTAGTCTGCACCTATAACCCAGCTCTAAGATGGTATTTAGGAGCGGTTACTGTGTATCCACTTCAATACAGACACACAAATATGGCTAGAAACTGGTGTTTGTCTGTATTTTAGGTTCTATGCTGCAGAGATCGCCATTGGACTCTTCTTCCTTCACTCCAAAGGCATCGTGTATCGGTGAGTCAGTTTGTGAATCCGCTGCAGTCTGCATGTGCAGTTTACAATCATTTCAGAATACAGGTGTGAATAAATACCTGTGTGTTTTGTTTTCAGGGATCTGAAGCTGGACAACGTGATGCTGGACGCTGAAGGCCATATAAAGATAGCCGACTTCGGCATGTGCAAAGAGAACATGTACGATGGGATTACCACAAAGACTTTTTGTGGAACACCAGACTACATCGCTCCAGAGGTGTGTTTACGTGCTGTGAGGTAGTTGATTAGTGCTTTTTTAAATACATTTTTTAACTCCTGAGTAAGACTCACGACTCCACCGTTGTGTCTTACAGATAATAGCTTATCAGCCTTATGGGAAGTCTGTGGACTGGTGGGCCTTTGGAGTACTGCTCTATGAAATGCTTGCTGGACAGGTTTGTGTAGCATTCTTTATTATTTTTTTTATTGGGAACAATTTTGACAAGACAAATGATGAAGTATATTTGTGCCCATCCAGCCGCCTTTTGACGGGGAAGATGAAGATGAGCTGTTTCAGTCGATCATGGAGCATCACGTCTCTTACCCTAAATCCATGTCCAAAGAAGCTGTTGCTATCTGCAAGGGGGTGAGGATGCATGCACAAATACACATAGAGACTCCGTCCTAATGTGGCCCTTAAACCCGCTCCATATCCACTCTGAACACTGGAGAGAACGCCACGTTAAGGGCTCTTAGTTTATAGTGAAAGTGCGTAAGAATAACTCCAACAGTGCAGCTACAGCAGAGCTGACTTATCATTCTCCACTGCCCCTAATGAGAGGTGCCAGTACCTGATAATGGAGAAAACACCATATAAGTTTGAGTTCCATCTTGCTACTTGGTTAACATTTTGGTAAAGCACATAAACCTGTTGGTACGCTTTCTTAACGCTGCCTTTTCATGGTGGGTTTAAAATCCCAGAATGTACTGAGTAAAGTTAAATAAAAGATCCGTCATTTAAAGAATGCATCATCTCTTTGATAACCCATGCTGATTGTTTTGGGGATGTTATACATTTACAGTTAGACAGTTCATAATATCATGGTGTCCTTGTGGTTGACGAATTTTAAATGCTGACCACGTCATCGCAATGTCCCCGGTTTGATTCTGGCCCAGAGTCTTTCGTTGTAGGTCCTTCTCCGCTATCTGATAATGGTGAAAAATGCCCCCAAAGATACTTTTAAAAAATAGTACATGATATACAGTAACTCAACAGCTGAAAGGACATCTGTCAGTATCCATGGTGATGGATGTTACGGCTGGACGATATGACCATGACCATCAGATTTACTTCAAATATACTTTAAAGTGGTGGACACACTGCCCGCATGAGGCTCGCGTGGCGGCTGCGTGGCGTGTTGTTTTTTATTTCGGCGTCCATGTTAACAGGTTAGAGTGGACACACTGCCCGCATGAGACGCGCGTCTATTTTATAGAATAGAAGGCTCGCCTATTTTACACGCGAGCCGCTCGCGTCTCGGCTGCGTGTCCCAGCAGCAACAGACAGTGAAGGTGATCTATTGACAGTATATGGACATCATATCAGCTACTTAATACAGTTTACATGTCTAGACATCTGTAGAATATGTCACAGACAGTCAAAGTGATCTAGTGACTGTATATTAACTTCATACCAGCAAGACTTTACTACAGTTTCGAGGTCTATCTGTAGAATATGTTACGGAGATGAAAAAAAGTAAAGTTAAGTAAACTTGTTTTTAAATCAACACTTCCTGCTTTCATTTCAAAATAAAAGCCCTCAGGCGTTTTTTCTATAGACAGAATCCCTTCATTTGTTAA
>CAKAKR010057633.1:4354-32536 GCA_916700685.1 Adelosebastes latens | reverse complement strand
TTTTTTTTTATCTGTGTCCTGGCACATGAGGTGGAACTGTGGAAGCCCATTTGTGCCCAAAATTACGAGCCACGTTAAAATTGACTTGTATGTCATAATATTGAAATAATAAATTTCATAATTTTTAGATTTAGTCAAAACTGTGCAACTCATATTATGATATATACTCTTATGAGTTTGACTTTGTTGAGTCGAATTGGGACTTTATATCGAAGTAAGTCTGAAAATATTGATTTCATCATATTCGTGACTCAGAATTTGTTTGAGTAGTTTTTACTTGGATTTAAGACGTCTCCAAAAGAAGCTTTTACGCACGAGTCAGAGCGCACTGGAGACGCTATAAACAGTCTTTATTTTGACAACACATATCTTTACTGGGTTTTTTTATAGTGGAAATGTGAATATACCAACATGACCAAGATGTAAAACTGGATATGGGTCTGTGCGTTTTGGCACACTAGGAATTTGCTTTGGTTTTGTTGGTGCAAGTCAAACAGTATAATAACAAAAGAATACATAAAAACGTTAGAATAAAATAAGAATAAAAAAATTGAATTTCTACCAATATACAATATACAAAATAAGCTATAAACAAAAATAAACAGATAGTGCAAATGTTTATTTACTCCAGTTTGTCTGTAAAAGTCAACCTCACATGGTCATTAAACCTTTTTTCTCTCTTTCCCTGTCTCTCTCTCTCCAGCCGAGTCCATCGTCCAAGTGGCTGAGGAACCAAAGTGCTGCTTTTTTTCTTTTTCTCCAAAGTTTCAAGCCAGTCGCATAGTCCGGGCTCAGCTCTGGGTACATCTGCGACCGGCCACCGAGGCGACCACCGTGTTCCTGCAGATCTCCCGCCTGATGCCGGTCACAGACGGGAGCAGGCACATCCGCATCCGATCCCTGAAGATCGACGTGAACGCCGGGCTCAGCTCCTGGCAGAGTATAGACGTCAAACAAGTGTTGACTGTGTGGCTGCGGCAGCCGGAGACCAACTGGGGAATCGAGATTAACGCCTTTGATTCCAGGGGAAACGACTTGGCCGTGACCTCCATAGAGCCAGGAGAGGAAGGACTGGTGAGATGAACACTCATTTCAACATTAAAAACTGAAACCTTATGATCAATTATTACTAGAAGTGATAACTACACTGCAAAAAAGGATTTTTAAAAAAGCCTTGTTTCTATGAAATTTTTCTTATTTTTTGCCTAAAAAGAAAAATAATCTTGACAAGCAAGTTTTGCACTAGAAAAGTAATCTCATTTTAAGAAAATATATCTAACTTTTTCTTAATAAGATATTAAAATCTTAATTAAGGTGTAAATTCTTAAATTAAGTAAAAAAAATCTTAAAGTCAGCTTAATCAAGAAAGCACAACACTCATTTTAAGTAAACATTTCTTACATAACAGTTTCTTTTCTTATAATAAGCACAATTTTGGCCTATTTTTCTAGTTTTAAGACACATTACAGTCTTAAAGTGTCTAGATTTATAGTCTAGTTTTAAGAATTCTAGCCAAGCAAAATTTGCTTACCCCATTGGCAGATTGTTTTGCTCAAAAATTTAAGAATATTTGGCTTATTTCTAGTAGGGCTGTTTTTGCAGTGTAGCAGTTCATCTCATATACAGTAGGGTACACCTACAGGACTGGATAGTGTTGGTGGCAGAGTTGCAGCAGCTGAATGAAAGCTCATTAGATCTGGGACTCTTGTGCTAATCAATGTGATTGTAATAGATTACAATAATTGGACCATCCTGTATGAAATCAAATTCATTTTTAAAAGTCTAATTTGGTTAAAAAAACAAACAAACACACATTCTCTGTATGTCCTGAGGTTTTAACTTTGGGCTTCCAGAGGTTTTTTTGTGTGCAGAGAGGCTTTGCAGAGTCAGCAGGTGGTTAAACATTCATGCATTTCATGGCTGCTGGAAGAGGGAATCAAGATTTAAGACTTTTGAAAGCTGTTAATCAACACAGACTCCATGCAGGCGCACACCTGCATTTGGACAAATGCCCAGTCCACAATAACCTCAACTGGTATTGCTTGATTACATAAAAGTTCACCTGCCCCACATTCCTTCAAGTATTCTGTGTGATTGTGCAAATCAGAGTAATTGCCTGCACACACACACACACACACACACACACACACCACACACACACACACACACACACACACACACTGCTGCTATCAATGACAAACACTTGTCATACGTCTCAAATACTGGCACAGGGCTCTGAGGCAATTAGAATACCTAGACGGCTGTGGTTAACCAACCGTCGGATGATTCAATTTCTCTAAAACTCAAAGTTTCATAATATTATCGTGCCATGTTTGAAAACCGGCTGCCAAAAGGGCACCAGGTTAAAAGATGTAAGGCGAATGCTGTCATCCGCCTCCTTTTGCAAACCAGCTATTTTTCAAAGTATTCACACGCCGCTCTGTCGTTGCAGCAACCGTTCATGGAGGTGAAGGTCTCAGAGGGCCCCAGGCGTGCCAGGAGAGACGCAGGCCTGGACTGTGACGAGAACTCTCCAGAGTCCCGGTGCTGCCGTTATCCGCTCACAGTGGACTTTGAAGACTTTGGCTGGGACTGGATTATTGCCCCAAAGCGCTACAAGGCCAACTATTGCTCCGGGGAGTGTGAGTACATGCACTTGCAGAAGTATCCGCACACCCACCTGGTGAACAAGGCCAATCCCAGAGGGACCGCGGGCCCCTGCTGCACCCCCACCAAGATGTCGCCCATCAACATGCTCTACTTTAACCGAAAAGAGCAGATCATCTATGGCAAGATCCCTTCCATGGTGGTGGACCGTTGTGGATGCTCTTGAGTTGTGACGGAGACCCTGGCGAGAGGGAGGGGAGGACGGAGGGGCTGTGGCTCAGTCCGGCCTCCGACTTCAGACTTTTTGACACAACCAATCCACCAGTTCCAATGCTTTCCTGCAGAACACGGAGCAATAGAACCAGAGTAGAGGCCACAAACAGCCCGACCTTCCCGCAGGGCAGCGCTTTCACAGCCACCATAGCTCTTACTTTTCTTTCCTCCAGTGAAAACCTTTAGCCATAGAGGCTTGAAGTCAGATGGATGCAGAAACATACACACACATGCTGGACCTTGGAGTGAATGTAGACAGAAATGATCAAAGTTATCCAATGTCTCTGTGTTCTGTGCTGTCCATTTATTACCCACATGCCGACCGATTATACTCGTACGCCATCTACTCCACTCCACTCGTAGCCAACATACAAGCTATTACACTTTTTGCTAAGCTATGTGTTTGTGATAATCATTTTTCAAGTTATGTTTTCAGAGTGAAACCAGGAATCCTCATGGACTTTTTGAAAGGGCTTGGAAAAACACAGCTGGAGACTAGAGTGATATTTCACACTGGTAGAACATGATTTAGTACACATAGGTTCATAGGAGTCAATAAAAAGATGAAAACTGGCTACATGGCAAACCCTTATTAACTCCTATACATTATTACTGCCATTTATAAAAAAAAAAAACAATGCAACATTACTAATTTGGAAAATTAGACGCAGATCATTATCTTTCTTGTATTTGATCAAATTTTAAGTTCTAATTTTGGGCATAAAATCCTAAACGCAGATGGTGACGTCATTCCTGAGATCCTACTGACACAAAAATGTTCCACCAGGGTGAAGTACCACGTTAGGTCTCGACACGTCTTCATGTACTCTACAGCAACATACCTGACCGAGGAGCCTTCTGGCTCAGTCATAATCTTCACTATCCAACCAAACAGCCTGACCTGCCCGATACACTTGAATTATTCTGATTGTAAATTCACATTACTGGACAGAAGGACTTGAACTGAAGGCACAATGAATGCAGCCTACAAAATGAAAAATGTGTTTAAGACAGAGATTGTATCGAGATGTATGGATGTTGAGATCATGCTTAAACTCTTGTCTTACAAACAACACAGTTTGCACTATGGCACACCAATAGAAAGAATTGGTTGCTACAAAAAGTTGTAAAAACTGATTTTGATATGTTTGCTAATTTGTATTGTATACATATGCCATTGTTTCCATTAGGAGTTGCCTTTCTAAACCACCTGTTGGTAAATGTATAAAACCAAAGGCTAGCAAGATACAAGATGTAATACAGCAACTCTATATACTTGTTTTAACAAATAAAGTTTCTAGCTTGTTTGTTGAGTTCTGTTTCTTCGAGTGTTTTGTTCCTGCGTTACATTCAGACAGTATGTCCCACCAACTGCACTTCACAAGAAGCAAGTATGCTCACTTTCTATAAATCTGAGCTTTTAAGGCCATACTGTTGCATTTAAGGTATATTCCTGGAATACGTGGAGGACGCAGCGTCTTCTTGCGTTCAATTTCTCCATCATACACAATATGAAATCCCCACTTGCAAACATTAAACATAATTTTACTGCAGTTTATCAAAAGATTAAGACTGGGCATGTCTTACTATCTAGAGTGGCTTAGAGATAACTGTGTCATTCTGCTGACTCAGATCAAATCCAAACTTGATGTTGCAGTATCACAACACAACAACCTGAACCTGAACATCGCAGCATCATTTCACACTTCAGCAGCTGAGAATCTTTATGTCTTCAACAAATGGTGTAAACTGATACAAGCTAAGTGTGTGTGTGTGTTTACTGGGTTCACCGGTGTGTGTGTGTGTGTGTAGAGAACAGTAATGACAACACACACACACACACTGTCTACCTGACTACACTTGCACAATCCCATCACCATTAGCCTGCTTTATCGCAAGTGTGATTCAGCCCAGTTTCCCTAACTTTGCTTTTTTTTTTTCCTCCAGTGAAGGGATGTTGAAAGTGTTGCTGTCTAATGAGAGGATGTGAACTCTGGTGCGCTCTGACAGCATGACCTATTCGACTGACGGCCTCATTGAGGCTTGACTTCCGCCCAGTAGAGGGCGAATTGAGCACTGCCCCCGAGAGCCACTTCCTTTCCTGCTGAGAGCTGGAAAGTTGCCATGACGATCGGCCACAGCAGAGAGCAGACTTCGGGTAGAGTGGATCCACAGAACCTCTTTTCCCCCGGGGAAGGTTTTTTAGATTCCACCCTTCTCTAAAAATGTCTGAAAAGATCTGTAAACAAAGAGAAACATAAATCTTAAATACCAAATTAGACATGAGCTTTATTAATTAATGCAGATTTAACAGCACAGGACAGAAACAATTTATAATCTGTAATCTCCATCCTCGTATGTGTTGCTACAACTGTGCTGTCTCCATCTGCAGTTTGACATGGGCATGAACTTTTTATGAGTCTAATACTCTCCAACAGTTTCCAACTCTCTACTTCCACATTATTACTAATGACGCGTGTCTCAAAAATGAGCATTTGAAGAGTATGAAAATATCATTGCTCCCAGGTGCCATGTATAAATGTCAGTTAAACTTGTTTTCGTAACTTTCCAGCACTAAAGTTTTAATTTTACTCAACTTTGTGACTTAACATTTAAAGGAACCGTATGTAAGTTTTAACCGTATAAACGTTTTTTAATCATTTTTTATTGGCAATGTGTGAACAGGTTGTAACCTAACCTAAAATATTAGACCTTTTGCCACTTTTTCGGTTTCACCCTGTACACTGCTTTTAATGTGAAGAACGCGGGTCCGTTTTTTCCAGGAAAATCCAACGGATGTCACGTCATGCGCGCTTGCGAGTGTGTTTACTCTCTTCAGCTCCACCTCAGGACTAACATTGTGCAATGATAGCTAACATTCGGTTAGAAATGGAGTCCGCTAACGCCAACGACAAGCCCCAAACTCAGACTCCAACACAAACTCCACAAAAGCACAAAAAAACAAAGTTATATCTAGTGAAGCCCGTCTTGCAAAACAGGAATGTGACCGACGTCAGGGGGGGAAACTAGTGTTGTGGGAGTGTGTGTGCGCGTGGGAAGTGAGTGGTGAAACAAGAGAGAGCAGGCGGCGGCGAAACGAGCGAGAGAGTTAGTTTAGCTCTGAGAATATCAAGTGACTGTTCAATGGAAGTTACAGGTTGTGCTGAAATAAATGCTGCAGCTCCTTAAAACCAAAAGAGGTTTCCCATGTCTTGTTTCCTGCTGCTGAGTGAAGTGACGGGGCTCCGGAGCGAGTAATATTATCAACTCCGACCAAAACTACGGTGTCTCCCCTGTTCCTTCTGACCACGGTCGGAGGCTGAAGCAGGAAAAGTTAACATTAGGACAAACATCGGCCGGACCTTCGATTCATGGAGGGACCTTCGTTTGGTGAGCTAACATTACTGCCAAGCATGTGAAATATAGAGTGATATTGTGGTTTTAGCTGGCTAATGTTGCTAATGTTAATCAACATGATGCCTGTCAATCACATTCAGTCTTTGAATGTGTCGCCTCACTGTTTTGACCGATACTCGCTCATGTCTACGTAGTGCGAGCACAAGTGCGAGGGGTTGGTCGTGCCACTTTGGAGGGACCAAGTCTCATAGTGATTTTTTTTTAAAGGTCTATGTCCTTAGTGTTGGAAAATGCATAATAGCATTGCAACAATTACACATTGATCCAGTATAAAAGAGGGTAACCAACGCACATATCATGAAGTCATATATCATTGTAAAGTTTAGACTATAATCTATCCTTCAGTCACATTGTCATGACACTGAGGTCAAGAGAATTTTACCTTTGACATCTAATGCTGCAATGGGGCAAATTCTGAATGCCACTCCAAATGATCTTATAACTAATAAAATAATGGATAGAGAATTAATTTCTTAGGGAAGTTTTTTGAGTTTTTGTATTATTTTGTGTTTCTGCTGCTAAGAAAGCCATTTACAATGGCCCCAATAACAGAATGCAAAGTTCTGAACATTCTATCAGATACAAACTTCACAAAGTTACGTTTATTCTGATAAGAAATGCTTTTATTGTTGTTAGTCATATAATACATAATTTTAAAGCTCTTTTTGTGCTCTTTATGTTCGAACTGTCCATGGGCACATCAGATCAATATGAAGTTAGTTATAAGGTCATTTGGAGTGGCATTCAGAATTTGCCCCACAACGGCCAAATTTTGGGGTTCTGGCTCATGGACTAATAGAGTCCCTTTAAATGTTACAGCTGTGTTTATAAATCCCCAGTTTGAGGCATTTCTTCCTCTTCAGATAGTGAACATGTGAAAAAAGAAGAGCTAGAATAAAAGAAATTGAATGTGATGAGCCTATCAGCATTGTTCTTTTCACTTCAGCTAAAGGTACAGCTGTAAACAGCGTGCACCAGTATGAGCTGCTCTGATTCTGCCACGTTCATCATACCCAGGTGTATCATTTCATTCAGTTCTGTCCTGCAGTAATTGCTGCTGTCTGCTTGTTTCAAGCTACTTTTGCGAACAGGAGCTGGGAAACGTTTTGACTGAGCATCGCTACATCTGTCAAGAGTCAGACCCTGGAGGACTGTATCCGCCAGCGACATTCCACCTCTGACAGGTGAGGAAGTGAGAGTGAGAGAACGGGAAGAAGGATGTTAGGGGGTAAAGGAATAGTCCAAGGCAGCTGGAGACCCCGTTATTGGACTGGATTCCTGTTGTGTAAAGTTAATAGAATTTGAATGGATAGAAGTTGTATCCCTCTTCATGAATGGTCATTAAATGATGCGTGATATAGCTGTCTAATAATAATATGAAAACGGATTCTGGTTATTGGATCCTAAGAAACAAAATATGTTTTTTGCATCCTTAGAACACAAAGTTTATTTATCCACAAAAAAAAATCACATTTTCCCACTTACCCATTGTGTATTGTGGCCAACGTTTTTTTTTATTATTTCTGCAAGATTTTAGATTTGTGGTGCTCAAAGCATTAAAAATATACATTTAAACAACTCCACAGCAGCATCTCTTTCCAGAAAAAGTGGAATACACAAAACTTACTGTCGACATTTTTCTTTGGGATCTATTCGCTACCAAAGGTAAAAGTTCAAAAAGTGAGGGGTTATCCAGAGTAACCAGCTTGTTTCTGCAAAGACACACTTGAGAGATTGGGATCTTTTGATGGGTTGTGGCCAAACTGTCTAACAAGACTAAGAGTCTACAGCCACACTCTGAGCCTGTACTTGGGCTCAACAGTACTAAATGAAGAAAATAATGGAACAAAACAACCGACTGACCAGCATCCCTAAAGCCATGCCGTTACCATGGCTAAAATTAATACAAAAGCACAATACCAATATCCATATCCATACCTAAAAACAGTTCAGAATGTGCTTTGAAAAATGCTTACAAACAAATCTTGCTGTGATAAAAGGGGTATAAGAGTTGTGATACTCTTACCTCAGTGGATCACTAGTCATTACAATGTATCCTGTAGGAAATACCGATATATATACCAAACTTCATGGCAATCCATCCAAGAGTCGACTAGACATTTGACCCAAAACGTGATTGGTCTCATGGTGGCACTAGAAAAGTCAGGGGATCATCAAAGTCACGAGTATTCATCCTCTGGGGAACGGGAATGTCCGTAGAAAATTTCATTGCAATCCGTATTATCTAATTCAGTCTGGACCACACCGACCAGCCTTGCTATCTAATGTATGTTAATCTACACATTTCTGTGAGTAAGCAGAATGCAAGAGACACTGGACCCACGTCTATTTTAGGAAGGTCTAATAGGTCCCTAGAGAAGGTCAATGTCCGCAGGTCAAGACACCTGACAGATGATAGCAGCAATTCAAGAGAGCTATCACTTCTAGAGACCTTTCCAGGAATGTGCGATGTATGGATGAAGACAAGTTGAACTTGACACTAGAGGCCGTGGTCAAAGAACAAGGACCAGAACAGAAAACTTGTCTTAGCTGAGTGAAAAGATGAGAAAACTAAAGGTCAAAGTTGGTGAAGTGTACCTGTTTTAAAGCAGTGATTCTCAAAATGTGGTCAACGAAATAATTTGCTATAAATTATAAAATTGTGCTGTATCATCAAAAAGTACATATCTACAGATGGGGACCATTTGCACCAATAAAACAAGCATATTGTGTTCATTATTCCCACACAGGTTAGCTTTGGGCCAATAGAAACTCTGATATGACTGTGACACATCACGTCAATCTGTCATGAATCAGTCACTTCACTCAGGGTGCAACCAAGCCCCCAGCAAGAGCGCCGGTCTTTTATGCCAATATTTGTAGTGGCCAAACGGTGGTACTACAACTTCCGTGTCCGTCACGTGATGCCATTGGGCCCAAAAAAAACAACTTTTTTCCCTTTGGGAAAGAGACGTCTGCAACTCAGCTGAATCCAGAGTTATTTCCCTTCCTCCATTCATGTGAATGAGACCCAGACTGAGGCTGGAGCGAGGGCTGGGAAGCGGAGTTAGCAAGCCGTGACGACAACGTGACGGTTGTGACCCCATGACCAAGCCATGCAACCGAGCGGACGCTACTGCGCCTGCTCCATGGGCCAAATGGATGCGGAAGATCGCCGGCAGATCCGGGTACTTTTCCAGTCGGAAGTCGAGCCATTTTGGCATCATGCACCACTGAGCAACTTTCATAGGAATGAACGGGGCCACGCCTCCATATTTGTCCATGCTTCGCCAGCTACGTAGCTAGCTGGTGAGCGTGGAGAAATATTTGAGTGGCGCTAAGCCCAAACTAGCTAAATTGAGAAAATCTGATGACAGTTATATCAAGTTTGGTTTTCTTGAGAACAGTGACGGAAGTCCAAAATGCATCATGTGTCTTCAGGTGCTAGCGAACGAAGCCACGAAGCGCCATCTGGTTACAAAGCACCCAAAATATCAGCGCAAAACAAAGTGTTATCAACATGATTCAAATTGCAATGTGTTTCTGTTTAATACTATCAAACATGTCTGAAGTAGCCCATTTAGGCTGAGAAGTTTTAGAATACAAATAGTTCCAATGGCATCTAAGAATACGAATGGTAGTAAGCATGATGCTTAATCGGAGTTACAATTATGAGGGGGTACTTGGAAAACCTTCTCCCCTGTAAGGGGTCCCTGGCCCCAAAAAGTTTGAGAACCCCTGTTTTAAGAGGAGATATCAACTGAGCTGTTGAGTCTATTGTGATGTGGTTAGCCATTATAGTGGACTACCTGACAGTCCATTCAATTATTTGAGTTAAGGACCATTGTATTATTATGTTAACATGTATTCTCCTGTTTGATGTAAAGTAAACATGTGTGCATACAATGATTATATCCTCTCTGTTAATGTATTTGAACGCATCATATTTCAAGGCTTGGTACAATGGGTTTACTACAGTTCATGATTACCTGACATGCACTACACTATACTGCTAATGTAGTTACCATAGGAAACATTTTTCAATGAACATTCTACGTATGTCCTGTAAACTGTCCAGAGACCAAACCAATAATTGTTTTCCTCACTATGTTTCCAATATTCCATAGAAGCCATCGTAGATAGTCATTTGGCTTTAAAGAGCAATGTCTATTCCTCCTAGTTCTACAGCAAAGCCTCCAGATTCCCCCCACAACTGGACAAAACAGGGGATACCCTGACCTGGCCGTGGTGCGGGGCCATGGACAACGGGTCGGGAGAGCAAAGGGACTTGCCAGGTGCATTCAAAAACATCTGGAGCCTTTAACAGATGTGCAAACCATACCATCTGGAGAAATGTTTCTGCTGACAGATCGCTCTGTGATAAAGATCTTCCTTGACAACAACACGGTTCAAGAGTGATGACAGATTAAGAGACTGAAGTGAAAGTGTCCGCAATGCTGGGTGACATCCTTAAATATAACTAAACAACAACAACAACAACAACAACAACTATATAAACAAAATTCTTGTATGAGACAAAAGTAAAGTGCCACCTGTTTCCAGCTGTTGTCTGGACTACTACCAGAGCTTCAAAACTATAGCCTCCACTGGTGGAAAAATCATGGATGATTTCTACTCCACACAATATTTCTATAATAGCCTGCTTCCAGACCTCTGAATCACTGCCCACCTCTCAGATTTGTTCAGATTTGTTAAAAAAGGTCTTGAGTTTCGCCACTGACAGCTTTTTCCCAATCAGAGCTTTGTAGGCTTGATTAAGAATGAGGATGTCATCTTTCTACAAAGCTATAGCTAGCTAAATGAAAATTGAAAAATGGCCACACAAATGGTGTCAACCATGTTGTAAGTCCATGCAAGTGGGTTTAAAGAAATAAAAACTCTTAAATCTGAATATTACTATATTGCAACTTCTGTGTCGACTGAAGAGGACAATAGTGGGCTGAACATGTCACTCGCTACTGATTGATTGGGGCAAAACAACTCCCCTCCAACAAGAATTTGGAAGGAACCTGAACATTGACCTTGAATGGTCATGGTTAGGATAGGTCGTCAGGTAAAGCGTCTCACAAGATTTTTGGACGTTTTTCGCAACTTGTGGGTAATCATCTATACACGACTATGTCAAACTCAATAAATTAAGTTAATGACATGAAATTGCAAGTGAAATGAAGTGGCAATTCAGTTTATCAGGCCGACTCTACGATGCCAGGAGCTCCTGAAATGGTGATGTTTGATATTCTCTGAGACCCGAAGGATCGCTGGGCGACATTACTGCCTTTAAGAGGCTGTAGCGGGCTCAGTATTCAAAGCTATAGGGTGAAGATTGGTAACATTGGTATCATATGAAACTAGACGACCTAAGGCATGCATTGGTACCAACTATGTCATGCTAGCTTGTCGGAAGGGAGGCTAAATAACGCTACAAATATTAGCGAAGGAAAAACTGGGATTGCCATTTTCAAAGGGATCCCTTGACCTCTGACCTCCAGATATGTGAATGAAAATGGTTTCTATGGGTACCCACGAGTCTCCCCTTTACAGACATGCCCACTTTATGATAATCACATGCAGTTTTTTGCATGTAGTATAAGTGTGTTATTTTCATCTATTCTAAAAATGGTATATTTGAATATTTACATAAATTGGGTATGACTGTAAAGCTGAGACTCTTGTGGATCCAATGAGCCCAACTGTATTCATGTGTGATGATGTTAGTCCCCATAGTAGACATTTCATTGTAGTGATACCATTTTTTGAAACTTGACTTCATAAAAAATGACCTGTGGTGACCTCTAGGATAATAACAGCCTCATGAAACTTTACAGCCACAAACTAGAGACCTAGAGCATTCAGAGGAGAGTATAGCTTTATGATAATATGGAGGTTTCTGAGCAGCTCGCCATCCAATCGTTGAAAAAAAAAATTCAAGCAATTCTTGCAGAAATCTCCAAATGTCAAACGTTTTTGAAACCAAATCACAGCATTGCTTTTTCTATGGTGTTCCTCAAGGTCTTGGTGTCTTAATGTGGTATTTTGGAGGGATCATTGATCATTTTTATCAATTCTCGAGTGGTAAAAAATGGTTAAATTTAGCACCAAATCTAAACAATTTATGAGACATAATAGATCATGGGAATGACCATCACAAACTTATATCATCATGTTCTACGCTCTTATACACATTCACAATTTATTTTAATTGATGAATGAATGAATTATTTTTTATTTATGATTTATGACTAGAACAACTTCACACACAGTGCTGATCATCTCATGATGCATCTCAAATTAATCTTCCGGTTCCCAGCTTTCAGATGATGTACACCACTTCTATGTGACAATTACTGCTGACCTGCTATCTCCCCCTAAAGACCCCTGTCTCTCTTTAAAAAGACAAAAATGTGTCTATATGGGTCTCTAAGATAATAATAGATAACATGGGGCATTTTACCATAATATCAAGAAAAATGAGAAGAATATACAGTATGTATGCGTGAGAAGAATATATGTATGCGTGAGAAGAATATATGTACGCGTGAGAAGAATATATGTATGAGTGAGAGAGAGTATAGTTGAAACGGAAGGCAGTATAGTGGAAACGGATGTCAGGTCATTTATCGCGCTGGGATTGGCTGAGAAGCTCGAGGAGGGAGGGTCATGTGCAGGCCAGCATGGAAGAGGGAACAGAGACGCCAGTAGGCCGATTGCAGACACAGTTGCAAAGTCTGCTTATTATAAGTGACTTTGGGCTTGTTTTCCTGAAAAGTCGCCTACAAATATTGATATGCGCTGTCAGTCTTTTCTGAACAGCTGTTTTTGCCCTCACATTCAAATATCACACAGCATCAAGTCACCCTCAGTTCAGAATAAAACCTCAGCTTGTTCTTCTGTTTGCGAAGTTCATTTTTATAACACTGTGACTGAAACAGCGATCAGTTTGTTGGAGCAGTTCCACCAACTAGTTCATTGCACATAATGTGTATCTCAGATTAAATATGCTAGTAAAAATCTGTATGAATCTCAGACACAGGATCAACGAATAATGATCTCTGTCACTCACGGTGTCATTGGTCGCACTGATGGAACATAATAATATTGTAGATTATATGTTAATATTTGTGAGTGAGCAGGATGGTGGTGCAGCTGCAGAATGGAGTTATAAAGTGAGTTGTTTTTTTTAACGTGTTTTAACAGCATTTCACTGACTGTGCTTAAATTGACTACATTTGTTGAAGTAGCTGAAATAAAGTTACTAAATGCTGTTGAGCCAAGATCCAAATAGCCTAGGTGTCTATTCTCATCTACTCTATTTAACCTTTAAATCACCAAACACATTATTACTGGACCAGACTGTGAGTTTACAATCATGTCTCTATGTTTGAATATATTTTTAAATCTTCAACTATATTTTTCATCTTCAGTTGCTGCTCCTGTGTTTTGTGCTGAACAAATATATTGTAGGTGTAATGTAGGCTACAGTCTAACACACAGTCAGATTCCACCACTTTATCATTAAGGAAATCAGTATTATCAGAGCTCTATTGATGATGGCTTTTTATGTTCAGGTTCAACCTACTCAGAGTTGATTGAACTGACCCTGATCAGCTGTTCTGGAACCCAAAACTCTGAGGCTGCGGTCGAAAAGTCCAAAAATTATGTCCAAATGTCTTTTCCTAACCATTTTTCCTTGACCTCGATGGAAAACGTCATGAGGTCAAGGAAAGATGTGAAGGAGAATTCATAAGGACTTAGGAAAAGACAACTGTGGTGTTAAGAGAATCTGACTGCACTAACACGAGGCTCTGTGATTATGATGCGACAGCGGTGAATGGTAGTGATGCGGGTCTGCTGTGGTGAAACTACAATGTTCCGAAGGTGGACTACAAAAGGTGCTGCTTCCCCCCGTGCGTTATTCAATTTTGTTTTTCAGTGACAGGCTGTCCCAATTTCTTGAGTCACTAGCCACCACTGGTGAGAGTAAAGAATACATGTGTGTAAGTGTAATGTGTCTATGTGAGAGTGAAAATATATGTATGTGTTGAAAAGTAAAGTATATATGTATGTGAAAGGAGAACATATGTATGTGAAAAGAGAATGTATGTGTGTGAAAGGAGAATGTATGCGTGTGAAAGGAGAATGTATGCGTGTGTGAGTGAAAATATATGTATGTGTTGAAAAGTAAAGAATGTATGTATGTGAAAGGAGAATATATGTATGTGGAAAGGAGAATATATGTATGTGAAAGGAGAATATATGTATGTGAAAGGAGAATGTATGTGTCTGTGAGTGCAAGAATGAATTGTGTCTTGTACGGCCCCTCATATGTTACAGGGGAGGTAGACTCATCAAGTTTGTCAAATAAATTGTTAAAAACACAGTTTTATGTGACAATTTAGAGAAAAAAAGAATTAAGTTCATGTTTTGCCACTAATGTGAGATTAAGTTTAAAATTAATTTGAGCAATACAACCAGTAACTATGTAACCATGTAAAAGACATTGATCAGGGTAATAGAACACAGCGTCCAATGTCCATCTGACTTAAACAATGTGCCCCTGGGAAGCCACTTTATCTTATGAGGGCAAGATGTTTAAGATGCACATTGTAATCACTTAAACAACCAGCAGAGGTTGATCACCTCAGGCCAGATTGACAGGTTGTTTGTGAAAATCCCTCTTGGGTCTACGGAAAGCAATGAAAAGCAATAAAATCAACCAGTCTGGGACACGATAAGGGCCAGATGGCCAGCTGCTGAATGCTAGCTGTCTTCACTTCTCGAGTGATTTATCCTTTCCGTCTGCACTCCGCTTGCTTTTTCACTTAGGGATGAGGAATCACTATTCCTACCACAAAACTGACAGTCACCTCTGGGAAGCTATCATATGATTAATGACTTTGTAAAGCTACTGGAAGTTTGGAGACAGGACAAATATGGTGTTCACTCCAGATATGTTTACAAAATTCCTCAATGTCAGTGTTTGTTTGCGAAGGAGGGGTTAGGTGACGAGCAAAAAATGTGGCCCGAAGCCATCCAAGGTCCAAGGCAGCGAGACATCGTCTCTCGGGAGACGGAGGGTTGACAGTGATGAAGAATAGATGTTCCTCCAAGGAGACTAAGGGAGGGCAGATTATGGAAACCTCCTGTCTCCCGATGATATGCCTATGCTCTTAACACAGACGGATGTAGAGTAGTATCAGGTATGTGTCAAGAGGCCTGGATAAATTTTGACATCTCAGAAATAACATTTATGGTACATTTTTACAGATTACTGCGCACAATTAATTTTACAAGAAGCTCAGCTGAGTGACATTCATGCGTCAAGCAGGACATTCCAGACTTACGCCTCGGTAGATAAATCCAGAAGACTGTCTGAGACGCAGGCTTGAAATTTATTAATATGGAGGGAAATCCAACTTTCACAAAGGTTTCAATATGTTTATGGCATATTTATTTGAAAAATCAACGGTGTATTTCTAGGTTTAGTCTCTCGAAGCCTGAAAACATCACATGACCTACAGGCTCGTAGCTGAAGCAGATATTCCTTGAAAGCAGATATTCCTTGAGCTGGGCATCCTGAGCTATATTTGCCCTGTGAATTTCACAGTTTCAACTGTAAATGTAGTTTCCACTTTTCTTTAATTACCTAAAATATATCCTTCCAATTAGCATGTCTTCGAATATAACTTCAAAACTTGCTGTGGGAATTGTTGACAAGTGATTAAAAATTAAAAGGAGTAGACTTGATGGCCCCACTGTGGATGCCCTTGACCCATGAAATTGAATGTGGTGTGGCTGTAAATTCTCCAACAGTTGAGAACCTGTTGCTTTTTAACACCCATCACATTAGTGTGCGCCTGAAGCCTGTAAAAAGAACTAAGTGGCTCTTCTGTGGTTGGCAGAAAAGTGTACAGTCACAGCACGGCACCACCACCAATTACTAGCTGAAAAACACAAACTTAGATGCAGCAAAGACTTTATAGTTGGTCCCATATGGACCATGTTATGGTTAACGGTTTAAGACGCATGATTAAGTCCTTCTGGGAAAGTTTGGTGTTGATGGCAAGTGTTGGGATTTGTTGACAGATTAAAAGCCCTTTGTTTGCGTCTGATTCAAAGATTCTTTAATAGCTTTTTTATTTCGCAAACATGTTTTAAAGCTCTTTTAGTCATTAGAATAACATTAATTCAAATGTCTACATCTAGAGTGACGAACCCACAGAGAATAATCGCCCATCTCTGTTAAGTCTATGCAGCTTTTTAGCCTGTTTTTGTTTATTGCTTTTGTTTGAAGACTCACACTGCTACTGTGTGGTTCATAAACACACTGCACTAAGGTTGCAGGATTTCCTGTGATTCTTAATTATTACATCCCTGGGATAAACCACTACTGATTTCTCACAATACATTGAGTTTGATTTTAAACACAAAATTGTGAATAATTTATTATAAAATGTTTTTTATTCAAATTACGGCAGTAATCATGGTAAACAAGAATATCAGCATTGTCACTGTTAGAATGTTGGCATACTGGCATTAGTATTTTAGCTCAGAGCACCACTGACTGACTGCAGCCTCACAAAGCTGTAAGTCAGTGTGGCTCAGGTTTGAATGCAAGCATCATCTCAGTACCAGCACTTAAATTATCTCCCTACCGGCTTTAGCAATCTTCCAAAAACTTCCCACAACAACACCTCATAACATGATCAAAGCTAGCAGCAGAATGTGAGCAAGTTTATAAAGTATATTTTTGATAACGCTCTGTTGAAGATCAGTATGATCCTTTTTAAAGGGGCTCTTCTCAAGCGTTAGACATACTGTATGTAGCTTTAGCACAGAGACACATTGCTGGGTTTAAAGCCAGGGTATGCTTGATCCAAAGTAGTTTGTGTGTTGTCCGATCGTGTCCGAAGGCAAAAGTGTTGATTGCTGTTCGGAACGGCCACACTAGTACAACGGGTGAAAAGCCTGCTGTCGTAGGGGCAAGACGTGATCGATCGACCTGCTACTTTCTCACCACAGCACACCTGGTTAATTGCTGTGTGACTTGAGTTTACTTGTCCAACTGACGTTTCGAAAAGTTAGAAAAATTGTTGGACCAAATTCTGGATGTTGAAAACGTGTGAGACGATCTAGTCTGTATAGCCATCTCCACAGCGCTGTGTTGGCGCTAAAGAAAGGTCTGTCTCCATTCATTATCATTCTGCTATAGGGGAAAACACCCTTGTTTACATTTCTTTAAGCTGATCACGATCGTCTTGGGCGCAGCTAAGCACAGGATGCAGCGACGGTGCCCTTGCCAAGGTCGTGTCAAGAAGGTAACCCACAATTTGCAAAACTCTCGCAAGATGGTTAAGGTTAGGCATTGACCTCGAATGGTTAAGGTTAGGCTTTGACCTTGAATGGTTATGATTAAGATTGTTGGGCGGCAAGTTTTTTGCAATTTGCGGTTTGCCATCTAGACATGACCTTGCAAAATAGAGAGCGGTGGGGGAGGAGAATGCCACTTGAGATACGCGGCCAATGGCAGACTCATACCCACAGTCTACATCCGGTGAGTCAGACTACAGACGATCTGCACTTCAGTTGAAGCATGCCTTTAGTCTCTTCATAGACATTTCTGGCAATATAAAAAAAAGAAGCTAAATTTGAAGGGATGGCTTGGCTATTGATCATTATTAATTTTGAGCCACGCCCTGAAGATGCAATGTTTTTAAACCATAAATTCTATTATTTTCTCATTTGATTACTACATGTGCTCCGTCTAGTTTCACATTTCTAAACAGAAACAGGTGTTGCGTGTACCCAGTGCTGGGCAAGGTGCTCTACGTGACTACTTCTCATAACCGTTCCAAAAATAGAGCGGGAAAGGGGTTAAATATAGTTCATGTCATTTTATTTTGGATTTGATGACTCTGTTAAAGTGCACTGTTACTTCTGGGTTGTGAGAGTGGTGTACAGCTGCCAACTTGAGAAGCAGTAGCTCTGCACATTAGGGCAGTAATAGGAGAACAGATAACCATCTAGATGACGCTGTATGTGAAATGAGTATTCTTGTATCGAGGTTTGGATATTCAACGTTTTGCATTCCGAAACTGTTCTTTTTTTTTTCCATTCTTCAGGTTGGGTTCATCATTAGCAAATACCTCAACGTGGTTGCAGAAAATGTCAAAAACAGTGAAACAGGTGGTTTAAAAGACAGCTGGCGAAATGAACCGTTGCTGACCTTTTAAACAGTGTGGTCACATGGTCAAAAGATGATCATCAGTTAATCCTCCCCAATTACTCTGATATGCCCCTTGGGTGCCAGAGGCAGCATGTACAGAGTAGATTCTGCTGCCGCACACATTTCTGGACACAAGCAACTGAGGAGCACGTATCCAGCAGTGAGAAGTTTCAAACAAGAGTCCATGCAGGAGCGAGGGGCAAAGAGCTGAGGGGAGAACGGTGAAAGGAGGGACAGGGGTCATTTATCCCCTTCCCAGAGGCACTTTGCAGAGTGTTGGCCCTGCAGCAATGCTGAAGCCATCTGTGGGTTCTCTCAGCAGAGGCCACGTAAAACAAGACGTGTGCTGCGGTTTGACCTTTCACGGTCCTAACTATAATATTATCATAAGACGAGCGATCAGGTTGCACTTTTCCCTGCGGTGGGATTCAGTGTCCATATGAAAAGGCGATGAGTGGAAACCTCGTGTGGCTATATGTATTCCTGTTATCCAAGAGTGGTCAAATCCCAGTCATTGTTTCTGTAATGACAAAAACAAATTTTGTCCAGTGAAATCCCTTGTTGAGGTATACCTTGTTGAGAAGGCTTAGACTCTATGGTGTACATAGATTGATTCTGTTTTTATCAAACAATTTGAAAGTGTAATTTGATATAGCATACAAGTACAGTATGGTATGGTAATAAGCCTAAGCTCGCACGTCTTACTCAAACGGCCATGAAGATCACGGGGAAAAAAGAACATCACTATCTTCAGACTGTATATGAAAAATGTATTCATTCCATCCTCCATCAAAATGCTAAATAGTAACAAGTAGTATTGTATAATATGATTTTATTGGGGACTAATGTGACGTGATTATTTACTAACTCTCAGCTTTACTGTATAGTTTCTGTCTCAACCACACTCCATTCTGTGTTAGTCCTGTAATATTCTTGCACATGTTGAATTTTGCACGTCTACATTTGCACATTTACTACTTCAATTATTTTATTTTTTTATTTAAGAACAAAACATTGTAACTCACACACTTTGCTAATGTATATAGTGGGTTTTTCTATGTTCATAATTTAGATTTTTTTATTTGTCATTATTTAATTTGTTTATTTCTAGTGTTGTCATGTACATTTTATGTACTGTTCCTGTGCATTTCCTGGATAACCTGCTGCTGTAACACAATAATTTCCCAATTTGGGATCAATAAAGTACATCTATCTATCTATCTATCTATCTATCTATCTATCTCTATGTGTGTTGTTTTTCCCTGCGGGACCATAAAGTATATCTCATCTTATCTCATAACGACTTCTTATAACTGGCCTATTGGAAATGATTAAACAATTATATGAATGATGAATAAAATCATGTGCTTTGAGACTTATCTTCTTCCTGTCCTCTCTTTTTTTGTTGTAGAGCAAAGTCTAATTCAATGTTTCCCCACAGGAAACCTCGAGCAACACTGAACACCAGGATGATGGCGTAACCCACTAATGTCTTTAGGAAGTGGCACCACCACAAGTTAGCACAGTGTCAAGGATTTGCTAAACTTTGTGGTTGAAATTACAGTGCAAATCTCTGAAGCATTTAATGCAGCCAGGGATAATATACAACTATCTGTCAATACTAAAGGCCGAGCAGCTGGCACTAATTGAGGTAAAAGAATTATGGGTAGTAGCTGGCACAGTGTACATATCTGGCCTGGAGCTTGCCAATACCCATTCCAATGGTGCCACAATGAGGCTTAGGGGTAGTAAGATACTCTGGCTTTGGGACAAAAATCAAGTTAGGGAGTCAGATGTGACTCTGCGGGTCGAAGACGGCTGTTGTTAATCCAACAAAATGCAAACTATGCAAAAAATCAATCTACAAAACCTGAACATATAATTCAAACTGTTGCAAAGAGCAAATCTGCATATGAACTACATCAGTGTCTCAATTTTGTTGCACAGCCTGGCTCGTTTTTATTAAATGACAGTACTGAGGGTGAAATATGAGTTCTTTGTTGCAAAGAATCTGCAGATAAAGGTCATTGGATTTACTGTAGTTGCACCATTAATTGTGACCAAAGCATTGTCTTTTCTCTACACATGCAAATCCACACTACTTCTAGGGCAAGCTTTACCAGTTCTTTGAAAAAAAAATGTTGGAAAGGTTTGGCTATTAGCACATTCATATTGGGAGTAAAACACTCAAGGCTGGTCCTCAACTATTGGCCACTAATAAACAATGTATTAAAGGGTAACTTTGGTATTTTTCAGCCTGGACTTTATTTTCCCATGTTTTCGTGTCTAACTGACTAATAGCGACAACAATTTCTGAAACAGGTCCAGTATTGAGGGAGAGCGCTGTAGACGGCAGCTGCTCACGGGCTGCAATATGGTGCTAATGGGGCAAGCTGGCACCGTCATTTACGTCCACTAAAAGTGCTTGTTTTTGCCATGACAGGCGCTGATTGATATTATAAGGGTCTGACATGAGAAGTCTCGTTCTGAAATCTGGCGAGGTGACGTGTTGCCGGAAGACAACGGTGGAATAGTGGAATACATCCATGGTGGAAATGCGAGTGGCAGCCGGGCAGAGTTTGTTGTGTTGGAGTTAGGGATGTGACGTTGAGGAAATTTTCCCACCAGTTAATAACCTTGTGACAACACCGGTGTTACCAATTACACCGGACATTTACAAGATAAGATTACGGTCAATATATGTAGAGCGCTTACTTTGATCTTTACCGTCGGGTGGCTGTGTGTCTGGCCTTTCCGGTCCAGCTTTTGCTGCGGGGCCACAGGGTGGTGCACACCGGCTGTGATCGCTCCGTCCCCGTCATGGCGATTATCTCATTAACGTTATAGCTCCCTTATAGAATTGGTTTTAAATATGAAATATTGCCGAATAGAAGCGTTTGCTTTTCGCTTCGACACCAAATCCTCTGCCATCTCTCGGTATGTCAACTCTCTCTCATCCTGTGTGTGTGAAATCTGACTCCTGCTAGTCTGAGCTGTGACTCCATATGGAGCAGACGCATTCACTTTCAGTTTGTAGCGTCCGTCGTCCGACTATCTATTTATAACATGGCGCTGATACGCCAAAATGAGCTAAATGGGTTTTATTTCTGTAACAAAAAGCAAAATGACGGTGGGTACGTGATGTAATCGGTGTGTGCCGCCCACCGTGCAACACCGGTAACACCGACTACTGTGACAAGCCTAGTTAAGGGTACAGAAAGCGCAGCTTAGTGCTATCTAAAGGATTTTCAATGTCATGGCTGAATATTTAGATGATTTCCACTATGTGGATGAGGTCTTTGAATTCAATGGCTGCCCGTATTTATTCATTCATCCTTGAGCTGGACTTGGACACAATAAACAGGACTCTGTAGGGTCCTTTCCATAATGTTGTCAGACACTTGTAATAACATTCTGAGCCCGTCAGTGGCAAAAACAAGAACTTTGATTGGACCAAACGTTACACTGACGCTGCTCACTGCCCCCGCAGCTCGTTTCGCGGTTGCCATCTGCAGCGTTATCCCTTAATACTGGACCTGTTTCAGAAATTGTTGTCCCCCATTCGTCACTTAGACACAAAAACATGTAAAAAATAGGGTCCCGGTTGGAAAATACCAAAGTTATCCTTTAAGTGAATAGCTCAACAGTAGCCATTCAACAGTAGATACTAAGAGAACATTACCTGATTACATTCCTCATCAAGACTTTCTGAGCCAGTCGAAGGATTCTAACCTGCGTCCTTCCACAGCGCAGCTAACCCCTTCCTTTTGATGCTCTTTGAAAATCAGCGGTCACATTCTAAACTGGGATTATTTGTTGATCACAGAGCTGATCATAATAGTTTGTCTTCAGCAATTCTGTCAAAATAAATGTTATGTAATATATTGTGAAATTAATGACCAAAATGAAAATAAGCAGTTCAATGTTTGGTATGAGTTTCATTCACGATCAAAACACAAAATGTGGAAAAATACGTTTATTTTTATGTTTTGTTTGTAGCAAAGTTGGACATCATTTGATCAGAATGGAAATCAGCCGTTCCATAGATATAGATACTTCTTACAGCTGTAAAGGCCTCAGCAGAGCTTTAGCTTCCTGGTCTGTAGAAGGGATGTCAGATAGGTGTTGGAGAAATGGTCGTCCATGGATGCAGGTCTGGTTGCTCTCACCGAGCTGCTGATCCATCCGCACGACGGTTTCCTCCACATCTTCCCTGGATAAATTTGTAGGTAACTGACGGGCAAGTCGTACTGCTTCACCCTGTGAGGGAAAAGTCCCAATTGAGATATTTAATAAAACAAACAAAAACAAATCTACAGTAATGCCGCTGTTCATAATTAATTCATAGCATCTTTTTACCTGTAGGTAGTTTGTGACTTTAAGTGGCCGGCACTCTTGCACGGTCCTGGCCTTCCTGTGAAGGACTGCAGACAGGATCTCCCTGAGGTCCTCCACACCGAGGAAAGGCACGCAGTCTGCCATTGCTGTCACTTCCAGATGTCTCTCGGCTGACGGGAGGCCTGGCCATAACAAGCAGAAAACAAGGATTAATATACTCCAGACGCTACTACTATCTCCAGGAAAGAATAATAAATAAATATTGTGGTTTACGGCTGAAATGAGGACCAAGTCAAACAAGCGAAGGGCCAAATGGAGTGTTAAATGACTAATAGAAGCCACAGCAGACTGGAAGGAAGTTGTCTTGTAGGGTGGAAGAATGATAGCTTCTCATTTCATGAGGAAATACTGCAAATCATGCACAATTTATATTTTCTGATACATGACTTTGGATGCAAAATGAACTCAGAAAGATACGAAAAAAAAAAACCTGGAGAAGTAGAGGCAGTCATAATATTTCTGTGCTGGTTGTGTTGCCTGTGCATGACTGCATAGTCCAGTACATTTGCTATTAAAAATGACTGACAGTAACAAATTAACTTCTAGTAATAACAGCAAAAGTAACTTCATACAGATATTTGCTGTTTTTTTATTATTTTAAAATCAATTTTAAAATGGCAGTACCTGCAGAATCACGCTGTACACACGTTTTGGAAAATGAACAACATGACACATTTTAGACAATCCTAACAAAAGGATCAAGTACGCAGCAGAGATTGCGCAATGAAACCATCTTATACGTGCCGCTACCCTCGGTCCCATGCACACCCACCGAGGCTGGCAGTGCCAAATGAAAATTCCTTGAATTTCTTAAAGGGCAACCATTCTCATCACCTGCACACTGGGGTACGGACCCACTGTGAGACCACTCTGTCAGGCAGAGAGCCAATGTCAACTGAGGTGAACCATTCCAGCAACAAAAACAACCAACACTCACAGGACACTGTAGACCCTCTGCAAGCCAACAGAGAAATATAATGTCACAACAATGATGAAGAAGCTGACAAAAACTAGTTTAATTGAAATTATTCTGGTTTATTTTTACGTTATATTTAGAATTTACATTACTCTTCTTTTTTTACTTAATTTATTAAAGTATATACATGATTTTCTAATCAGTTATTTGCATTATATCTTACACTAGCTGCACTACACTAACTAATTGTTTACAATTACCAGATTATTGGTTAAAGCTTCAGAAGGCAACAAGTTTTTTGGCATCATTGGGCAAAAACTCCATAATAACCTTCGAGCATATTGTAATTCAAGTGTTCTGAGAGAAAACTAGACTTCTACACCTCCTCATGGCTCTGTTTTCAGGCTTTAAAATATCTAGCCCGTGACGGGAGACTTTGGCCAATCACAGGTCATTTCAGAGAGAGAGCGTTCCTATTGGCTGTGCTCCGGCTGGTTGGCGGTGGTTGGTATTTCCTTAGGGGATCTCATCATGGCTGCCGGGTCACAAACTTTCTCATTTTACAGCTAAACAGTACACTACAAGATGTTTCTGAAAACATTTGAGGTGAGAAATAGGCATTACAGTAACAGAATATTGATTCATATTTGATCAGCGCTGCCTAGTTTGACCGTTTGATCGGAGTTCGCGAGTGATTGACAGCTGCTCAGAGACGGCAAGGCTCCAGCTCGGCTCTGATTGGTTGTTTTCCTCCGGTCTATGAAATCTTGCAGATGCCATTAGGAGCACCGGAGGACACAGAGGCACCTGATTTTTTTTTTCAGATTACCTGTCTCATGTACTACTGTCAGGATATAGTGACCTTTTTATAAAAATATTTTTTTTTAATCGTATTTGCTCCTTTTCTATCCACTGCAGCTTTAATAGGACTCATTTCTTAGTGTGTAAAATATGTGCTTAGTTCAAAGATAACTTGTCACATAACTTTACTCCTCGTACATGTGTGCTAATAAAAACGCTGTGGTCAATGTACATAATATACTGTATGATTAAGTTGCCATAATGTACCAGTTATTATTACACTTGTCATGATCCATTATAACGCTTTTAATTACAAAAAACAAAACATACTAGGTTGTTTTGGTCCTCGTGAGTTGCAACTTCTCTATTTTATCATTCATTGTTTTTCATGATGGACAAATTTGTTGAAGGAATATTAAGTCAGAAATAATTGCCTAGTAATCCAGTTACTGGGGACTGTGAGTTTGACATTTCTACTGGTGACTGGTGAACTATGACATTAAATGATGGCAAATGGCTCCAACATTTGTTAAATAAAACTAGACGATCCATGAGACCTTTAAAAACAGCGTGACTTAAAAAAGAGAAGAAAGGCTTGTTTTCTGATTGATTGGGAGTGTTGTAAACTGTTTAAGGACTGTTAAGGACTAGTACTATTACTAGTACTACTATAAGTACTATTTTGTAGTTAGGTTCAGAAGGACACATTGGCAAATTAATGTTCAATCATATTAGACCGCCTCGTACGACAGCATTACGGTCTGACTTTTATTTACAATGTACCTGGAGTGAGTTTGATTTTAAACCCATTAGCCACAAGCCTTGGATCAGAGAAGAGGGCCCCCCCGTCTAGCTCAGGGCTTTGTTTCTCCATGTTGCACAAAGCCTCCGTATATTCAGCTCCTCCTAGACTCCTAGAAAAGAGAGACAAGCCGATGTTTAACATACAGCAGCAGTGTATTTTCAGACATTAAAAAACCTTAATAGAAACCAAGGATTAGGATTTGTTTGTCTTAAAAATAGTATCAAACACATATGTAAAGAAATTGGATGAGTGTGCAGTTTTCCACAGCTTTGGCATTTTGTTGGTGAGAAGTGAGTGATACGTTACCCATCTGTTAACTGTATAGGGTTCTGCAGATTCACTGCTGGAAGTATATTATTCTCTAGGAGTCTCTTAAACAGCAAGGCCTCCTCCACTCGAAATGGGTTTAACAACATGAGCCTCTGACCATATAAAATGACCCAGGCGCTCTGAGAGGCCAGCCGGTTTACAAGACGGAGGCCCCGTGGCACTGCGCTGCTCTGGGATGAAAGGCGCTGAAGCTGCAGCCGAAGGGCAGCTACGCTGCAGGGGAGGGGCTGCGAAGGCTTAGGTGCGGGGTTCTTCATCTTCTTCTGGGGCTGTGCGGAGAAGAGCTCGTCCAGCAGCTGCTGGTTGGACAGTGGGGCCTTGCGTTTCTGGCCCTGTGCGTGGCCCTTTAGGGTGTTCATGTTCGTCTCTCTGGGGCCTTCAGCAGAAGCCAGCTTGGTCCTTTGGTCGTGGTGTTCCAGGTGTTTTTTTGCCTTCTCCTCATACCTGCAGAGTTCAACCAAGTCTTTTAGAGTTAGTAGTGACAACCCTCTTTGAAATCTATTCCAAGTTGTCATCCCAGCACGCACAAGCAGCGCCTAGGTTAAAACTAAGCTATATTAAAGGGGCACTCCTCCAATTTTACACATGACGTTAGTTTACTCGTCACAAGAAGTACGACTCAATCTGCGAAAACAGTTGTAAAACGTCCTCTGTGGCTCTGAAGGGAGCTCTCCAAAGTCTGAGAGAAAAACATGACATTTCTAACAAAAAGCCAGTTTTTTGGAGCTTGATACAAAGTCTTAGGATTTAATAGGGTTTAAGTTTGAACGAATTTGAAATGACATGCAATTCTTTCGAATGCACACCCTGCTGCTTCGATTCTTAATTTAACCTGTCGCTTGTCAGCCCCCCAACTTTATGGAAGTGCAATACTTAACTGCTGGATCACCCCTTTATAAAGGTGCAATGTATAAGATCTGGCCAGAATTTTAGTTTAAAACGTTACCTAGTTCAAAAAATGAACTGACATTATCGAAAGAGTACAGAGAACAGTTTTGACGTTATGCCAAATACGTCAATGTTTTGAGCTGCAGAGATATCTACTGCCAACCAGCAAGCCAATGCGGAAGTGCCTTAAACTTGCATTCTTTATAACGGCCAGCAGGAGGCGACTCCCCTGGTAGCAAAAAGAAGTCTGAGTCTATAGAAGTCTATGAGAAAATGAGCCTACTTCTCACTTGATTTATTAACTCAGTAAACATTGTAAACTTGAGTTTATGGTCTCGATCTCTAGTTTCAAGACTTCTTCAGTACAGCATGATGTTCATTCCTCACTTGTACGTTTAATTTCCTCTGCGTAGCACAGCTGCTGAGCTGCCATCTGTTCTTGTCTACAAAGCAGTTTGCCAACTCGTGTTTCCATAGATCTTCACATGTTAAGCATTAGAGCTTACACTTCAGCACCCCATTATTCAGAGAACCTGTTACGTGAACTCGCGCAAGTGTAATTCCTAGAAGTGGTGTGCCACTAAACAGTGGCGGTGAAAGGAGCCAAGTCCTTGCCACATCTTATTTCATGTTTAAGACAGCAGTGCGGCAAGGGCAGGATTCTTAACAGATGTCTTTTTCCATACGCTCTTCCATACCTTATATAAGGCCCCAACTACTGCTGATGCACATTTTCCAACTTTGCAATTACTTTAAATTGGTATGCAGTAATCTAACATAATTGGGTTGAAGCGCCTTCAGCGCAGTATAATGGTGTTATTCCATGATGCGACTTGCTGAGTAGCTCAGTGGATAGAGATCAGTAGGTAGCACAGTTTGTACTTTCTTTTACTGACATGTCCGTTCATCTGAACCATTCTAGAAGTTACTAATAACGACTGTGTGAAAAATTTCACCTCTCTTCCTATTTCTTAATTGGTTTTGATACAATCAATCGATTGCAAAACTTAAGAGTTGCTCATGGCCTGTGCGCTGTGCTGTGCCCTCTGACCTGCTATTAGCACCATTTTCTAAATGTTTTGTGTACTTAAAGTGGCAGCAGGCAGTATATTTTTCTGCATCATTGGGCAAAAATTCCATAATAACCTTTCAGCATATTGTAATTCAAGTGTTCTGAGAGAAAACTAGACTTCTGCACCTCCTCATGGCTCTGTTTTCAGGCTTTAAAAAAATCTAACCCGTGACAGGAGACTTTGCAATCACAGGTCATTTCAGAGAGAGAGCGTTTCTATCGAGCGTTCCTATTGGCTGTGCTCCGGTTGGTGGGAGGTCCTTGGTATTTTCTCAACTGTTCTCAACATGGCTGCCGGGTCACAAACTTTCTCATTTTACAGCTAAACAGTAGACTACAAGATGTTTCTGAAAACATTTGAGGCGAGAAATAGGCATTACAGTAACAGAATATTGATTCATATTTGATCAGCGCTGCCTAGTTTGACCGTT
>CAKAKR010057632.1:0-17630 GCA_916700685.1 Adelosebastes latens | reverse complement strand
CATTTAGTAAATTATGGTCCCATTTAGAGTCAAATAGACCATAAAGCAGGGGATGCTTTAGGGCGGGGCTACCTTGTGATTGACAGGTCGCTACCACGACGTTGTCCGGTCTGATGGAACAGGTGACAGATGGATCTTTTTGCAGGTTTATTTGGAAAGATAAAAAGTAAAAAAAAAAGTAACGCTACAAATAGAAACATGTGCAAACAAGCTTTTAAAACCGATGCGTCGGTGGTCGGCTTATTATTAACGCGGTGTGTTTCAGTGTCACGTTACGACGGATGCCTCTCTCATTCAGCAGCCTTGTTGTGTTCGTTACACTACGTTGTCCCTCACCGTCTCGTCATCTACCGCTTTTTTCTTCCTCACCGCGGACGGCGAGCAGCTCCCGCACCTCAATGTCTCCCCACACATCCGTGTTGTTCCTCGTCCGTCGTTCACCTCCGGTGTGTCTGAAATCATTCCTGCTGCCTTCACGTTGTTTGTTTATCAGCTACGGCGACCTGTGACAGTTGCGTCACGGACTGTGTGCCCTCATTTGCAAGCGAATAGGTTTGTTAGCGACCCTGGTCCGTGCAATTCACATCGAAATCGACCCTGGTCAGACCCTTCTCTCGACCTGGGTCGCAAAGCCGAGTCAGACAACGCGGTTTAACCCTTTCATACACACAATCAACCCTGGTTCAACCCTGGTTGAGACTAAAAACTAGTCAGAAACACCCGTGGCGATGCCTTCCAGTTGCTTGTTCCAACTGTAAAATCAAAGACCTTCAATTCACAGTGATATCAAACAAAGTAAAGCGTCAAAAGTTTGGCATTTCTGATCAATAAATGACAAAAGCAATTGATTATCAAAATAGTTGTTGAATTATATATTTATATTCTATAAACTGCTCATTTCAACGATATACTTTTATAGAAATGACCTGCATAGTAGAGTTGTTATGGCTCGGCAGGGCTGAGTGAATACTGACCAGGAAAACTGTAAAGCTGGCACTAAATACCTAGTTCTTATGCTTATTCAGATTTGATGGTTTGGTCCGTTCGTTCCAGTGTGTGTCCTTTGTCAATCCAGCAGACCTTTTGTTTGTCTGTCTTCCTGTGTGGGATATCAACATCCTCTCATTTGTCGCTCCACCCTCTGAAACTCAAACCCAAACCAGACGAGCCAAGTCTTTCTACTGCCTCCGTCTCCGTACACGTCTCTCTGTCCCATCACTTATCTGCTCAAACTGCTTCTTTCTGGAACTGTATTTCCCTTACTGTAAGACCAAAGCTGACTTCTGTGGTAAGAAGAATGCTGTCATATTTGTTCTCGTGCAGTTGGAAGCAGTTGGTATGTAGCTGACAGCCTGTGTGTGCCAGGCCGACAGTGTACCTTCAGTCACCCCGGCTGCTTAAACACATTCCAATCCCCCTCACACTGTTTACTTTCCTCTCAGCATCTCTCTTCTACCTAAACTCTCTCTCTCTCTTTCTCTTTGTTTCTCTCTAAACTCTCCGTTCACACGCTCTGCCCTTTCTGTCTCTTAACTTCTCAATCTTTTTCTCCTCCCTCTCTGTGTTTTTCTCTCCATCTCAGTGACAGTCAGGTCTCTCCAAAGTCTTGGAAGTCAAGTTGTTGTCAGCATGGGGACTGTAGAAGCATACTTGCCAGTGCTACCGATTTTCCCCGGGAGACTCCCGTTCTCCCGTTTTCTCCCAATTTATGTTTTTTTTTTTTTCCTTTTCATTATCTCAGCCTGTTTCTGGCATTGTGCAGCGTCTATAAGCTCTACTGCTTTCACCCGAACAATGATAGAGCTAAACTAAATGTAGTTTCCCGGCGGATGAGAGCAGTCTATGCTCATGTTTGAGCCGCTGGATTCAGTGCACATCACAGCGTGCAGCGCCAAAGGGAGGACACACTGACGAGTTATATTCATTAAAGAAAGTTGATTTAATAAAAAAGACTCTTTTAATCCGATGAATCAATTAATTGGGCGTACACTTTATGATTTTAGAAATGTTGTTGTGTACTTCCTGCTCCTACTGTGTGAGTTGATCGTTTGCAATGTAAAGCCAAAGCTCAAGATATATGTGCTCACACTGTACGGTCCCATCGTCAGCCACGACCTGAGTGTTCACGCTGTACGTGTAAAATACAAAAGAAAAAAACACGGCCTGTCGGCTCCTGCGGGCCGTTCTGGCTGTTGACAGTTGTCAATAAAGATTAGTTTGAAAGCTCCAAAGGCAGGTAAAGTTTGTTTGCTAGAAGAGGTCTGTACAGGTCACAATGCTAACGAGGCAGAAACGTGCTGCCTTGATCATCTGTACCATCCTGTCTGCTGAAACGTCTAAAAAAAGAGGCAGCGGCGTCACGTTATATGGACTCTCTGTGACTAGGAAGACGTGGACGGTATGGCTTGTCCATTGCAGAGAGAATTGGAGGTAAGCTAGCTACGTTTTACTAGCTATATCTATTGTACATTGTTATCTTGCTGTAAATAAAGCAGAAAAAAGGCACCGACGTTGGGGAATCGGCTCAACCAACGGCCGGTCGGGACGTGTTAATCGGTAGCTGAAGCTGAAATTTGGTCCGACTCTAAAATGAGTCGTGCGGCTCAAAATTCGGGCCAGAAATGGGCTAAAAATTGTACAGTGTATGCCCAGCTTTAGGGTGAGGTCGTCCTAAAATAGGAGGACAGACATTCAAAGCTTTGAATGTAAAAAAAAAAGACATTTGGTACAGCTCTAGAAATGTCTCTCTGTCTCTCTCTGACTGTGTCGGTTGTGAGGTGATAGAGCTAACTGTTGATTCACCGTAGGTCACACTCAGTACTGTTAATACCCAGTTGCATCAAATGTTATCAAACTCCAACAGAAGCAGTCATGAGAGCTGCAGTGTGTTTTATTCTTGAACGGAGTGTGTGTCCATTTCAGTGGAACAGTGTGTGTTTGTGTGTGTGTGTCTATGTTTAGCTGTTTGTTTAGGACTTGGTAATTATGGCTGGCAGCAGAGTTGAGTTAGAGCAAGCAGAGGAATGCCTTTGGTCTGCTCCTGTCACTGAAACCTTTCAAATGCTTTAACCTCTCTCTCTCTCTCTCTCTGTGTGTGTGTGTGTGTGTGCATTCTTTTGGTAGGAGTATGCATTTTTGATTGACTGCTTGCATGTGTGTGTTTGTGTGTAACTGGCTGACATCGGCAGAGCGAGCTTTGACCTCTGAATTCTTGAACACACACACACACACATGCACGCTTTTTCCAGGCTCCTTAACTAGGAAGAAGTCATAACTTATCCTGTAACACACTCGTAATAAACACACATGCATATGAACACACACACACACACAGCCTTCCTGTTTGAGTGGAACCACCGGATGACATCATCGGCTGCTTCTGGTGGCCTCTAGGTGATCTGTCTTCCAGATGTAGAGAATAGGAGCAGCAGATGGCCGTGCTGGGTGGAGTCACTGACAGTTGGGGGTTAACCACCACCCTCCTGTTATTTAGGCCTAGTTCTGATAACTATGTGTTATTTACTGATGTTTGAAGCTGATATTCAATTTTGTGCCAAAACTATTGCAAAATATTACAAGAATTTTTATGCATCAACATTTTGTGGGTGAGGTTGCAACTGATGGTACGGGTCCACAGGGGCGTTTTTATCGCGAGGGGTTACAACTGGATTCCCAGCATTAAAGTGGGGGTAGGTAGTATATTTTTGGCATCATTGGGCAAAACTTCCATAATAACCTTTCAGCATATTGTAATTCAAGTGTTCTGAGAGAAAACTAGACTTCTGCTCCTCCTCATGGCTCTGTTTTCAGGCTTTAGAACATCTAGCCGTGACGGGAGACTTTGACCAATCACAGGTCATTTCATTGAGAGAGTGTTCCTATTGGCTGTGCTCCGGTCATGTGACCGGAACTTGGCGTTCCTTCACCAGATGTCACAATGGCGGCGGCGTCACAAACGTTCTCATTTTACAGCTAAATCGTGCACTACAAGATGATTCTGAAAACATCTGAGGAGAGAAATAGACATTAACGTAACAGAATATTGATTCATATTTGATCAGCGCTGCCTAGTTTGACCGTTTGGTCGGAGTTCGCGAGTGATTGACAGCCGGCTCTCATAGACGGCAGCTGGACAGCAGACCTCAGATTAGTTGTTTTCCTCCGGTCTGTGAAATCTTGCAGATGCCGTTAGGAGCACCGGAGGACACAGAGGAACAGTATTTTTTTCAGGTTACCTGTTTCATGTACTACTGTCACGATATAGCGACCGTTTTATAAAAAATAACTTTTATTTATCATATTTGCTCCAATCTCGCCTACTTCAGCTTTAAACGCTTGATGGGCTGCCACTAGACACTCGGCACCTGATTGGACGAACGCTTTCCTTCGAGGACTGCTGCTCCCAGCTTTCAAACCGGAACCAACATGGCGGCTCGTTTGGAAACTTGTTTCTGAAAACATTTTATGCAAGAAATAATCCATGCAGCTGCTGAGTCTGTCTTTATTTTGGATCGACAACGTTTAGATTAAAAGTTTCGAGTCGCGTCAGACACCCGTGATTTGCATAAAGTAGCCTAGACCTCAACTTTATACTAATGAGGAGCGGCCAACGTGACGGTCCGTCTCTCGAATCGCGCCGCCATGCTACCAGAATGCATTGCAATGCATACCAGAACTTTTTTTAGAAGACCTGAGGTCGAGGTATAAGCTGTGGGGTGATTGTGCTTTTGCTGTCGCTGCTCCTAAACTATGGAGTTACCCCCTGATATACGCACTATCACTGACCTAGTACTTTTTAAATCTAAGCTCAAGACCTTTTTTTTAGATTGGCTTTTAATACTTAGTAGCGCTGTGACATTTCCCCTATGCTTTTTATGAACCTTTTTATGATTTTATGTTATGTTATGTTTTTATTCCTGTTATTTCTTGATGTTAATGTGAAGCACTTTGGGTACCTTTTGGTTATTGTAAAGGGCTATACAAATAAATGTGGATTGTTGATTGACGTACCTTAACGGTTATTTTCTTCTTCTTATTTTCGTAATTAATTATTGGTCTGCAAAACATTAAAAAACTGCCCATACAAAATGTTCTAGAGCTCAAGGCAACATCATCGGATGTCTTGCAGGGCTCCAGGTGAACTTTCTCAGTTGGTCGCACCAGCACATGATTTGGTCGTACCTTTTTTTTGGTACAGTAGGGTATTAGCTAATCAGTGACGTTGCATGCGGTCCGTATTGCCTAAAATACGCACGCAGCGTATAGCTTTCCCCTCGTACTGCAACCACGGGTACTGCGTTAGCCGTTGTGGTTGAAAGTAGTATATTTTCTTCTTCACCTTCTCAGTCGGTCTCTCCCTGCTTGCACTTTGATCATCCATAGCATCTGAGTCGGAGCCTCTCGTTGTCGCTCCTTCTCCACCAGCAATGAATAGTTTATATCTGTACCCATGCCCATGGCCTTCTGTAGCGATACACACAGTGGTGTGTGTGTGTGGGTGTGGGCCCGCCTCCTGCCCCCCACCCGGGGTCACAGACAGATTTACTCAGCTTTAATGCTCAATTGCTTCTGCTGTTACTCAGACAACACCGTGGAGATCTGCCTCTCGGTCATATCAGGTTCTCTAATCCATTTCTGCTCCCACAACACGTCTTTAAAGTGTATTCTTATCTCAGTCTCTTTGGCTTTAACCAATGCACCACGAGTTTTCACCCCGTCTGCATCTGTACAGCTGCTTCAACCGTAAAGTGTGACCGTAAACTGTAAAACACAGGACTGAGAGTGGAGGCGTGATTAGAATCCAGCTTGAATCATCATGACTGTGTGTGACAGCGTGAATGTGATGTGAATGTTAACAGTGTTTCCTGTGATGTATAACTCTAGGCCTGACCTCTCTACCTCACCTGCCTCAACGCTTAATTAACCTTAAATAAGCGTGTAATTAATGGCTCTTTAGAGGGTCCTTACACACTCATCTGCACACTCAGCATGACAGCAGGCTTTATGTGTTTACACCCCTTAACATCAATTTATATCACTCTCAACTCACTGTAAATTCCTCTGTTTGCAGCTTTCAGTGTGACATAACCACACAGATTCTTGTCGGCAACTGATGTTAAAACAGGTGGTTTCTTTTTTTTAATAAGACATATATTGTGTGTAAACATTTGGGCTGTCAATCAAACATTTAATTGCGATGAATCGCATGATTGTCCATAGTTATTCAAATTAATCATAAATTTTTTTATCTGTTCAAAATGTACCTTAAAGAGAGATTTGTCAAGTATTTAATACTCTTATCAACATGGGAGTGGGCAAATATGCTGCTTTATGCAAATGTATGTATATATTTATTACTGGAAAATGATTAACAACATAAAACAATGACAGATATTGTCCAGAAACCCTCACAGGTACTGCATTTATAGCATAAAACAATATGCTCACATCATAACATGGCAAACTGCAGCCCAACAGGTAACAACAGCTGTCAGTGTGTCAGTGTGCTGACTTGACTATGACTTGCCCCCAAACTGCATGTGATGATCATAAAGTGGGCATGTCTGTAAAGGGGAGACTCGTGGGTACCCAGAGAACCCATTTACATTCACAAATCTGGAGGTCAGAGGTCAAGGGACCCCTTTGAATATGGCCATGCCAGTTTTTCCTCACCAAAATTTAGCCTAACTTTGGAGCGTTATTTAGGCTCCTTCCTGACAAGCTAGTATGACATGGTTGGTACCAATGGATTCATTAGGTTTTATAGTTTAATAAGATATGTGTCGTGACTCGACACGACATAATCCCGCGGGTCTCAGGAGGGTTAAGCAAACTCCAACAAATTTCATTCATATACAGCTGTTTTACATTAACAAAATATGTTGTAGAGGAAAATCTTTCCCTCAAAACACCAGAGCAGGGATTGATTGCTTCAGTTGATGTTGTCAAGACAATAATGATATTCATTTTGTCTATATTGTCCATTATTTCCTGGTTGTAGGAGTAGAAGGTCACAGCAGTGTGCAGTAAATGTGTGTGTGTAGGGATTAGTCATTAGTGCTTTACACACCCATATTCCCCCTTTTTGAAGTTCTTTAAGTCGCTGGATAAGCTCCCATGTGTCTGTGTGTTGCGCTGTAAGCTTGTTTGGCTGATTTGCTTGCATTTAAAAAGTGGTCTGATCCCCATTAGGGCCCGTTATCCCCTTCTATCCCTCTGTGCCTCGGGTGCCCACATAAGCTTTGTGTCACACAGGCTGTGAACTCTGCTTCCTTGTGGGAAAAGATTAGAGCCAGACAGATTCCTGGTCATTTCAGACGGTATTAGACCAGAGGCCTTACAGTTACATATCCAAAGACAGCTGTTAGTCTCATCCACAGACACCGACACTACGCTACAGTCACATGCTCATAGTGTTTTATCTGCAAGACCATCTTCCACTTTTGGTGCCGTTTTTAAAGCAAACGGAAAAAATCTCCAGTATGCATCGGACCAGTCTACCTCGCCTACTGTATCCCACAATGCAAAGCACTGGAACGGTACAGGCTACGGTTACAACAACAGCAGCCAAAAACGGCTCGGTTTCTTACATTTTTCATAGCTATTTCATCTCTAAATTCACTTCTGAAAATGTTTGAGGCGAGAAATCAACTGTGTAGATTTTCAATATTGACAGTTTTACGCTATTAGATGGTGAATCGAACATTTGATCCACCGTTTTCTGAGTTTAAAAGCTCCACAAACTGCCGTGAGCTAGCGAATACAGCCATAGACTCGCCAGTAGTATACCTTTGCCATTTTGGCAGTGAATGTGGGCGATATGAAGTTTTATTGTGAAGGTGTAATCATCTCTTTTTCTTGCCTTGATATCTATTTCCACCTCTGTTCTGGAATTTCATCATCCCCACCTCAGCAGCTTCTGTAGCGCAGAAGAAGAAGAAGAGCCGCGTCCTCCGTCTATTTACCTAATTGTACACATTATGCAAACCTCTCTTAGCTTTGAAGCTGCTGTACCCTGTAGGAATGCACCTTTTTTTAGCTCTGCGTTCTCAACGTCTGAGGCGTGTTGAAAATGCTTCAATAAGCTCACATAATAATGATGACGATGAAGGTCATAGTGACTACAGATAAATTATTGTGTATGACTCAAAAATATAGTTAAAGTGTGGCCATTATAATACAGTATATGCTGTTGTACAAAGGTTTTGATTGAGATGCTAATTTGAGCTGTTCCTGTACCATCAGCAACACTCAGCAAACTCTGTTCTCTGGTGTAGATCACGGCTGTATTCAAAACCACCAACTACATACTGCGTTCCTGAGTAGTATGCAGTATGAAACAGTTAAAGCAATGTATTTTGCAGTATGCTAGACCAGGCTTTAGCCTTTAAACCAGCTCTTAAAGCACTGGACAAAAAAGAACTCGTACCACTATTGCAATATTACCGAAAAATACAACTTTGATTTAGTTGTTTATGTTATTTTTGTTTACTTTATAAGATCCTGCAGGTTTAAACAATTTATTCTAACAGCTCATAGTGAAGTGAGACAAACAGGATCATCAACGAGGGGAGACGGGAAATATAAAACATTGATCCACAACATTTACTCAAACTGCTTTTTCAGTTACAGCAACAGAACAGTGGACTGATCTCCCTCCAGATATTAGTGTAATGTTAAAAAGGGTCATGTTGTCTCAGCAGGTATCTCTCTGCCCTGTCAGAGGCTGCTCTCTCCCTCGCCTCTTTCCTCGCCACTCTGCTGCTCTGTAGCCGGTCTGTGAGCGTCACTGGCCGGCTGATGAGGTAGCGACCCCGGCAGGCGCTATAGCTAGCTGTCACGGCAGTTTGTGGAGCTTCTTAACTCAGAAAACGTTGGGGCAAATGTTCGATTCGCCATCTAATATCATAAAACTGTAAACATTCAAAATCTACACAGTTGATTTCTCGCCTCAAAAATTCTCAGAGGTGAGTTTAGTGATGAAATGCTACAAAAAATGTAAAAACAAGCCGTGTTTGGCTGCTGTTGTAACCATAGTCGTTACCGTTCCAGTGCTTTGCCTTGTGGGATACAGTAGGCGAGGCAGACAGGTCCGATGCATACTGGAGATTTTTTCCAAATCAGTACAACATTCGGATATTATTGGCATACTGTAGATTTTGCTTTGGGCAAATCAGTACGTACTACTAGTATAGTATGAGGTTTCGGACACAGCCCATGAGATGCACTTGAAAAGGTAGTAAGTGAATCGTGGAATATCACTGGTATTGGTATCGACTACTAAATTTCTGGTACCGTGACACCCCTAGAGGGTTTCTCCTCTTCATCCTCTCTTGTTTGGGACACTTCACGTCAAATGTTGTGGGGATTTGGGCTGTAAATATGGCTGTTAAGAGCATCCAATCCAGGAGGCTCACATACCAAACTGTGAAGAAAGTGTAGTGGAAAGTGTCTCCCTGTCTTTAGGCTCTCATCTGTCATCCTCCTCCTCCTCTTCCTCATCACCTGACATGATATCACCTCCATTCATCCTCTCCTCACTCCTCTCTGGTCCTGTTGAATAAATGATGGCAATGTGATCCTGCACCAGCAGCCTGTGCTGAGCTGGACACTCTGACACGCTCACTCTCTGTGGCTTTCTCTGCCTCTCATGTATAAATACAAAAAAGTTGCAGTCACACAGTTTTGACTCCGTCCTTGAAGCACAAACTCACTTTGAGTTAGTCGATTAGCTTTGTAGCATTTGTAGCAAAGACTGTATAATAGCAGACTCTCTACAGAACAGAGCTGCACGCTGGTTCTTAGATGTTCATAAGTTTGCTCCTACTTTGGCTGTTCAGGGTGATATGGGATGGATTTTATATGTCAGAATACAGGATCAATAAGAAGGTTTTTCTTTGGAGTAAATCACACAATGCTCCACGGGCTACAGAACTTCATGCTATTTTTGAGGAAGCTGAACTACAAAATATGAATAGTAATAATTTATCATGCAGCATGAACACAATTAGAAGAACTTGCTAGATTTGAAGTAGAAAGATATATTGTTAAAACCAAAATTACGAACATATATTCAAATTAAGCACAATTATGGCGCTGAATCTTATGTTGTAGCAAAGTTATCAAGTAGTCAAAGGTCTTGAGTTGCACAGTTCAGAACAGGAATCCTTCCTCTGACCCTCGAAGTCAGTAGATTTAAAAACATCCAGGAGGACAACAGGTTGTGCGCAGAATGCGAGTTAGTAGAAGTTGAAAATTAATCACATTTTCTTTTGTATTGTTCATAATACATGTTATAAATTAAATGTCTGTTCAAAGTCCAGAAATGTTTTGGTGCTCGGATGATGTCAAAATGGAACGGCTAATTAATTTTAAAGGTCCCATATTATAAAAAAGTGAGATTTTTTCAATGTTTTTTTTATTATAAAGCAGGCTTAAGTCCTATATAAATACTGTGAAAGTTTCGAAACGCTCAATCCACAGGGAAATACACACAGCCCGTATTCAGAAACTCTGCATTTGAAACAAGCTGTCAGGTTTTCTGTCCATTTGTGATGTCACAAATATACAATATTTAGACCCTTTACACAGTTTTAAATGTAAACATTCTAAATGTGTCCCAGTTTATTTCCTTGTTGCAGTGTATGTGAATGTCATCAGCTGACAGGAAGTACACATGAACCCAAGCTGTTGCCTAGCAACGCAATTCTGTTGCAATTCCATTGTAATGCGCTAAAAACGGAGCGTTTCAGACAGAGGGTAAATACAGGCATATTCAGGCCCACAGTATGAGGAAAATAAAGGAGTTTTTTTCAACATTACAGCATTTAAACATGTTCTAGTAGAAACACAAATTACAAGTATGAACCTGAAAATGAGCATAATATGGGACCTTTAATGCTTATAAGTTTTGTTTCTCAAGCTTGGAGAAAACATCAGGATGGTTTATTTGTCTGGTATTATTTGTAATTTATACAGCTACTCTGGTATCTGCCTTTGTCTTTTCTTTATTTTCTAAACAATGGTGTAGTGTAAGCCCGTTTGGGCTGGGCATGTTATTTATGCATGACACAATAATGATAAAATCAAATGTTTCTATTGGCATGAAGGGCGTATGCTGTGAGGAACCACATGGTGTGTGTGTGTGTGTGTGTGTGTGTGTATGTGTGTGTGTCATGCTTCAGGAATGTATAATTTGTGCTACGTTGGAGCCTTTTGCTGCACCTGGGGCCCCATGGGAGATGAAATTCTCTTTTTTTTATATATTTTTTTGCACAGACGTGTGTGAGATAGAGCTATTAGATAGAGCTGTTTTATCCAGCAAAGTATGCAGACACCAGGTACCAAAGTGTCTGTGGTCGATGAATCATCCAAACTCCAGCTTGGAGTTTAACCATGTTGAGTCTCACAGTTAATAAGGTTGTAAAGAGCAACTTCAAGTAAGAAACCTTCAAAAGTCTTTAATTACCTGCTAACAAGCAGACTTTGCTGCAGTAGTAGGTAGGTATGCGCTGGGTAAATAACAGATCACGTGACTGATTGCTGTAATAATACTTGGCAGTGATAGCTCAGTGACTCCACATACTCTCCATTATGTTGTTGCTTGGTATGGTTACCATCCCTTGGTTACCATACAGGCCGGGGTTGCTATTGATCAAGAGAGAGAGAGAGCGGCCATCACACATTGAAACCAATTGGTGCCTTCAAATGAGGTTTACTGTGTTTACGAGTTGAGTCCATATGAACGCCCCCCTCATGTTCATTTTTCGGTGCATAATAAGTTAATTTGTAATTTTAGTCGCATATTGTTTTCCTTGGTAATTTTATATGTCTTAGGAAAATGTTGATATTCCCAACAACCTCATCTTTTTCATGTCATTCCTTTGCATTTACTGCATTATGTTACCCACTTGCTGGCTCGCTAAATTGTTAGCCTCTGTGGCTTCTAGACGCCGACAGTAACGTTAATATTGCCGTTGCTTAGCAGCAGTGTTCTCACGACTTAACCACTTGAACGCCAAGCATATCGTGTACACAACTTCCCATGTTGTAAACACAAGTTCACGAGTTTCGTTTGAAGGCACCAAATGTCTTATCAACATGATACAAAAGCTACACATTATTGTGACTGAGTACTTAACTGTAGTACTGTGTACTGAACTCTGACATCCAACGCTCGGTATGATTCCTTTTTGTTGTTGTTTTTAGTCAGCTACCGGCATGGCTCTGGTGATGGCACTAGACGTGTTTCCATTTAATTGTCAAGCGAATTTTAAACAAACTTTTGAAATGTCTCAAAAAGAAGAAATGGGAATTGGGCGTAGAAAATAAACTCAACGAAGCTTGGTCAGAAGTTGGCGCTATAGGCGTGCGTGGCCAGTAAACATAGAAGAAGAAGAAGTAGAGGTTGCGAACTGGAAACAAGGACATTTTTCATTCACAGGCCAAAAGCTGGCATTCAGATTGAAAATATAACCATTTTATTAAAAAAAAACAGCAAGGGTCTGTGTGGTGGGGCATGACATGACTTTGACTGGTCAACATGGTGCATTGCCAGGTGACGTTGCATTTTATTAAACGGTTTGTTGAATACACAATTCTGATTGGTCAATCACGGCTTTCTACGGTCTGTTATTTCTTTATAGCAGACCGTTGCTATTGGTGCCTTCAAATGAAACTCGTGTTTACAACATGGGAAGTCGTGTACACGATATGCTTGGCGTTCAAATGGTTAAGTGGTGAGAACACCGTTGCTAAGCAACGCCAATATATACGTTACTGACGGCGTCTAGAAGCCACAGAGGCTAACGATTTAGCAAGCTAGCAAGTGGGTAACATGATGCAGTAAATGCAAAGGCATAATGACAGAGGGAAAAGATGAGGCACTTAGGAATATCAACATTCTCCTCAGAAATTATAAAATGACTAAGAAAAAAAATATACGACTAAAACTCCAATATATTAACTTATGATGGACCGAAAAATGAACTTTCATGGGCTTCGCCATTTCTGACAACGTCAACAAACACGTCACAAGTTGCTTTCAGAAACGTTCCACTTACGAGGTCGTGAATACGACATGAGGGGGGCTTTCTTATGGACCCATCTCGTAAATACGGTAAACACGACCCCATTTGAAGGCACCATATGTATAACAGACCGTTGCTATGGAAGCAGTTTTCACCTCGGACTCTGGACGACCATTTTTGTGTCAAATTATTGATTTCTTAAGTAAGTAGCCGTGTAATAAATGGGATAATGTACAGCTAGCGGGTCATTGTTGTGAAATAAACCCCTTCAGGGCGATGGATAGTCTCTCATCGCCCTGTCGGGGTTTATTTCACAACAATGACCAGTTCACAGTACATCATCCCTTACATATTCTTGTTCCCAGGTTCAACTGTTTTGCTAGTGGCCTTTAGGTCGGCACCCCCCACAGCGAGACTGGATCATTATTAGCTGATCACAACGGGGACATTTCTTCAGGTGTTTGTCTGTAGAGTCGGGGGTTAAGTTATATTTCATCTCAGTGATACAGCTGAAATACCTCTGATCTTTTCCTTTGATAGTGTAATTAAGACTGATTCTGCTTGATGAGGCGTCTCATAGCAGACTGTTTACAGGCCAACATATATAGATTTCTTCCTGTGAAAAACTCTTGTTATTTCAGTCGGGGGGGTAAAAAAAAGAAAAAAAACCCTCCAGCTCCGCTTTGATGTTTGGAAATCTCCCACTGGCTCAGTTTCAAGATTTCTCCGTCTTGGAAGAGGAAGAGGTTTGATGTAGAAGTTGGAGCCAAGGCTGAAATGATTAGGCTTGCATTAGAGCTGGAGAATTGTACTGTCAGCCATTTTTTGACATAACGGGACGGAGCGGCTTCTGGAGGCTTTGTCCTGTTTATCAAAAGATCAGTCCAGTATTACTCTTTGTGAAGGTTTGACACAGAAAATGTCAGAGTCATCTTTGTGTTTGTGAATTGATTTAGGGCTGAATGTTTTCATCTGACATGTGGACTTATTGTCCTCTTTGAGAGTCACTTGTTGCAGTCGTTTTGTCTCAAACCCACGCCTTTCCGATAACTGGATGCGTTCATGTGTATACCGAGTACAGTTCATGAGTCGTCTTTGATGTAGGTCGTCTCACATATGCTATACATATTTCTCCAGTGCGTCGTGTTACTGTTGACAGCCTCAACTTAAGCCAGGACATTAAATTGATCCTGATCCAAAATCAGTGGGAAAGAGCGTTTAGCTGTGACAGCTTAGACCTTTGTTGAAAGGCCAACAGTCTGTTGGAATTGTGGTCATGTTTCCATTCAATTGAGCAAATTTAAAACAAACTTTTGAAATGTCGCAAGAAAGATATCCAAATTAGGCGCTTTTCCATCAACTGTCATGCACCACTGAGCTGAACTTTCATAGGAATGAACGGGAGCCCGCCTCCAACGCTGCATCCAGTTCTCTTAATACATCCATGGTCTTGAGCTGAGGAGTTGTTTGCTCAGTGGCGCATGAAGCCAAAATGGCTCGACTTCCGAGTCGCATGGCCACACTCGGTCACATGGCTCGGTCACGGGTCACAGCCGTCACGCTGTCGTCACGGCTTGCTAACTCCGCCTCCCAGCCCTCGCTCCAGCCTCGGTCTGGGTCTCATTCACATGAACAGAGGAAAGGAATTAACTCTGGATTCGGCTATAAGTGCATTTTACAACTTTTAGGACCTAATGATTTAAATAAGGACTATTCAAGTGTTCATACTGGGAAGTTGATTCACCTCAAAATTACAGACGTCTCTTTCCCAATGTAAGTCTATGGGAAAAAGTCTTTTTGGGCCCAATGGCATCACGTGACCGACACGGAAGTTGTAGTACCACCGTTTGGCCACTATGAAAATTGGCATCAACGACTGGCTCTCTGCGTGGGGGCTTGCTCAAGACCTGAGCTAACTTCCTGTATCTTGCAACGCCGGTTCAGACTCTCTTAAGGTGGACTGTTAAGGTGGAAAAGCTTTTCTCCTTAAAGTGACGAACCACTCCTCTAAGTTTTGCTCAGCTTTTTAATTAATTTTTAATATTTCTTTTAACCGTTTAACCGGTAGCATTAACGGGTCCCAATTCTTAATGTCGGTTAACGGTTAATTATTAACATCCTCATTCCAAGGTAATCCATTTTATGGAAGCACTCTGTGATCCAGTATGTAAAGGATAATCCACAGTAGGGCTGCACGATTAATCGAATGATAATCGCGATCACGATTTTGGCCTCCGACATTTAAATGAACATGATCGACTACTGCAATATTTGACGTTTTAAAATGCGTGTTTCGCTCATAGAAAAACTCTGCAGCATATTAAATCAAGCGCTTCCTTAACTAACAGCACAGCCACCAGGGGGCGATAGAGATGTTTTGGCTTCACTTTTGAGGAGCTGTCATGCCGCCTTGCTCTCATCATGCAGCAGCAGCCTGTGAAAAACTTTCCTAAGTGTTGCGGCTGCAGACCAGAGTAGAAGAGTATACAGTATATTTCTCTTTTTGCCCTTCTGCTCTCTGTTGTATGGAAAATGCACTGAATTCAGGTGAAGAAGAATCTTATTTTAAGTCTTATTTTAATGCAAAAATTTGTACATTAGCGGGAATGAAGCACATTGTGGAAGTGAAAACAGTGCGCTGTTTTTTTAAATGTGAAAGTGCAATAAAAATATTTTGTCCCTAAAAGCAGTGAATAATTGTGATAAATAATCGTGATCTCAATCTTGATCAAAATCATTGTTATTATCATTTTGGCCATAATCGTGCAGCCCTAAGCCACAGTGAGTGGTGCAGTTATCGACCACGAGCTGACGATGGCGCTAGAGGACCATTCAAGGGGTCGCCAGGATTCTTTCAATTCATCCTGTGGGGAACATGAATGTCTGAACTAAATGTCACAGCAATCCATCCAATAGTTGTTGAGATATTTCAGTCCTGGCTCAAAACTCAGGGAGTGGAACCACAAACCCCAAAACCCCAAAACCCCGTACACACAGTACTGCACATCAGTACTCCTCCTATTCTCAGCACCACTGTTCCCTCAGACCTGCAGGCTGCGTGGTCGTACACAGACATGCATTCCCTTCTCCTTCTATCATGTGCACTGATGCAACTCCACAGCCTTCACACCCAGTCACACGGGAGGAGGTGGAGGAAGAGGAGGAGGAATGACTTGATTTGTGTTTCAAACAGGCTCCCCACTGAACACATGTAGCTGCTGTCAGATAAAAACCTTTCATCTGCATGAACTGAGCTGTGATGGGAAGCCATGTTTACCTTGTAACTGTCATTTAGAGTTGCAATCACAGCAGGAATTTTCAGCAGGGTTTGTGCCAGGGCTGGGACGATTCACCGATTCACCTATCTCCTGATTCGATATGTTTTGTGATTTTTAAGTATTGCGATTCGATAATGCGATTTATTGCGATTTTTGTTAACTTCAACTGAAGTTGAATCATACACTTCTAGGGACTTTTAATTTGGAAAATATCTAAAATAATACATTAAAAATGTTTGATTTTCAGCTCGTATGTAGTCAGAGATGTCCTGAAGTCAAATATATCAGTCATTGTCAGGCATGTGTATACTTCCTCTAACTTCTCCAAGTCCGTCTCTAGCTCTCCCGTCAGCTCCATTCTCTTTATCATGATGGTCAAATCCATCGGGGCCGTTTGAATGCATTTAACATAAATGTCAGTATATTGGTGCTCTACAGTTGTAGCGTCGGCCCATTTGACCACGGAGATGAGAGCGACGGCCGGCTCGACTGCACGTTACCGCGATACGATAACGTTTCCTGTCCGTGACAGAGTTAGCATGTAGCTTTAGCCGTGATGTCTAGCTCTGCTTTTCCTGTCAACGTGTGAAACCCAAAGTGTTTCCATACTTTACTGAATGTGTAGTGTTTACTACGCTGGATTTAACACGTGAGGGCGCAGGTCGTTTTCTACTTTTTCGTTTCGGCTCGCTGCGGCCGGCTGGTTTGTTTTGGTTGACGGATACGGAACGGATATGACATCACGTTACTCAGACTACAACAATAAAAGCGGCAACTTCCTTCTACCTCCACATAGACTCAAATGAAGCAAATATATCAATTCTGGCATTAAAGAATCAATTTCAAAATCGTAAAAAAAAAAAATCACGATACATAGGTGAATCGTTTTTTTCCCCCACCCCTAATGTTTACCTTGTAACTGCCATTCAGAGTTGCAATTACAGCAGGAGTTTTCAGCAGGGTTTGTGCACGCCAAGCCACATGCTTCTAGTGTTGAAATAGAGTGTTTCACACAGCACTGATTGACAGGACCGAACACTAGAACGGGACAAGTGAATGAAGCCTTTGAGTCGGATAGCAGTGTGATTGTTATTTTCTTTCAGTGTGTGGTTGAACCCTCCAGGCCCAGCCAACCCCACTGAGCCAGAGAGCTCTCCAGAGCTGCTTCTCATTTAGAGAAAAGAACACACACACACACGCTGACTCACTGCAACACACACACAGAAACACACACACACAGAAATGTTGGCGAGCACTGGGGGAAATCCTTCGTAGCGCCACGCTGTATCTCTTTATGGCCACATTCACATAAATCAGTGGTGTG